>JAADWT010000495.1:0-19522 GCA_023336285.1 Pythium grandisporangium
AGATGTCGCCACGATCCTCTAGGCGTACGAGGATTTGGGGGCGTCGATGTTACGCGTGCCGGAGTACTACGCTGCTACTGTATTCCTCGCGTATGTGTAAAGAGACTTGACCGTATGAAGCCCGCAGGACCTTGGCAAACTCGGCTGTAACTCGCCGTGAAATGCCAAGGATTGCTAGTTCCGTTTCGCAGTTTCTCATTCGTAGTAGTTTGTTGGCGCTCAGTTACAGGTTGGCTGGTTTTACTGTAACAACGCTTTGCTGAGCATCCTTGATGTTTCCGTCACTTGTGCACATGTATTTCACTTGTACTTGATTCCCCAAGATGATAATGCATGGTATTGCCTCATTTGTTCCCCATGCTGGTAAGGTGCAGTGGTTCCCTCATACGTTTAGAAACTACATCGCAATCGGGCTCGTCAACGCCGGATACGTCCGCCCACTCCTTTCTGGTCAGTGTGTGGTGACCCCATGATTGACGTGCACCCATTCGTTCATTTCTCTACGCTATACGTATGTAAATGATCACCACGATTGCAGTTCCAGAGATTCAAGGATTGTATCAAAATGTAAATCTGAAGAAAGACTTTACTACATAGTAGAAGTATGGTGGGTGGTGGTATAATCCATTGTACCAATCGTGATGCGGTTGGACGTAAAAGAACGCTAAAGATCACTTACTACTGTCTACCAGCCGCACCCTACGAGTGCTGTGTGTCGATTTTCATTCGCTGCAGCGCAGTGATGGCGTCATTGACCTCCATGTGCTCTGCGCAAACCTCCTCGACCTGCGCGGGTGTGATCTGTGCGTGGCCAGGATCGCTCAAGAGTGCCAAGTTATCGCGTTGTGTGGCTGTCAGTGGCTGCGCAAAATAGTACTCCAACATGGCTTGCATCTCGTCCGGAGCCATGTACCCCAGCTCTAGCTTCTTATTCACTCGTCCTGGACGGATCAATGCCCGGTCTAGCTTCTCTGGATGGTTCGTGGTCATAATCACAATACGGCCTGGGGTATCAATCACTCCGTCCAGCACGTTCAGGAGTCCCGAGAGATTGAGTTTATCAGCAATCGCTGGCTTGGAGAGCTTCTTGCTGGATTTTTTGTCACGAGAGGCGTGTCCGTCATCACGCGCCTGTACGACGGTACACGCACAGTCAATGTCCTCTAGCACATATACAACATCGCTTGGACCTAGGTGCACTGGAAGGCTCTTGCCTTCGATCGTAAACTCGTGGTCAAAGAGAGCATTGCGAAGGTCCTGGTTGGTGCGGATCTTGGCAAGCGAGACACTAACAATATGCCGCTTAGTGTGCTGTGCCACGGCCTTGATGAGACTTGTCTTGCCCGTGCCCGGGGGTCCGTGTAGCAAGAAGCCCAACTTGTACGGGAATCCCTTGATGGCAAACTTGCCCGTCTTGTGTGTGAACTGATCCAACAAACGGAGTACGTGTGGCTTGTCTGGAAAGAAGAGCGTGCTGAACGTCTTATCTTCGCTGAGTGCATACCGCTTATAGCGCAGTCGGACAGCATCGCGCTCGGAGTTTGAACGATCGTGGCGCCGACGCCCACCGCTGTTGCTGTCCTCCGCATCTGGACTGGATGGCACGCTGCGACGCGCATAGGATTGCACGTACATGTATCGTGCCGTGTCCACCGCAATCTTTTTCAGTTCCGCCAGTTGGAATCGAAGGAATGCCGTCTGCACAAAGCGATCAATAGCCTGAGATGCATCCGGGCGCTTCGATTTGAATCGGAAGATCATCGTGACAGCCTTGCAGCCGTCTCCACTCCTAGCAGGGGATGTCTCACTGGGTTCCCCTTCATCACCGTTTTCATCTTCACCATCCGCGACTGCGCCATGAACAATGCGTTGAAAATATAAACCGCTTTCTAGTTCCACCCACTCTTTGTTCATGGGTAGAGCGGCCACCCGCAGCCGAAGCAGTTCTTCACGTGATGGCAGGGGACCCCTGATCTCTTCATCCGAGTCATAGTCTGTAGAATCATCACTGCACGATTCCTGCTCCGAGTCTTGCAGCTGCTTGGTCTCTTCTAATTGCTGCAAGTCCTCGAGCGGCTTGTCTAGTAGCTCGTACACTATATTCCTCGCACTCAATTGCAGTTTCTCGGCGATGTGGACGGCGATTGCGCGCTGCAATAGCCGGCGGTGGGCGAATTCCTTCACGTCTTCCACGTAGAAATATCCATACTTGACCTTGGACTCGATTTCACGCACGATGTACCCGGCATTTTCATCGCGGACCAACATCGCTTTGCCCTGTCGGTAAAGGCGACGTGTGAGACGAGGAGAGAGTGCAAGCTGCACACCCACGGTGACGCCGATATAAATTAGCGCCTCGAGGTACCGATTCGAGTGCAACCGCATGACTTGCCAACGAATTGCAAACTGCGTTCCCGATACGGTGTCGGTGAGCCACGGATGCTCTATTAATAATAGCACGTCCTGCTGTACATGCTGTACACAGTAAGCGGCAACTGTCAGACCGTCATTCACAACACTTTAATGACTCACTACTGTTAGAATTCATACCTTGTTTGAAATTATCGTTTGTGTTTGCTCTCTTCTCACCTATCATTTGTCACTCTGATTTCTTGCAGCACTCGATGGACGGCGGCTAAACATGATATCGTCTCCAACGGTGAGTGTGGGTCATATGTTCGTGAGTGCTGGTTTGATCATCACCTGCACCCACAAATCCATAATACGGGTCACCTTTTGAATACGATCGCTTATCATACTCGGCGCTGACGTCTCGGACAGCGGTCGACGAGACGGCAGCCCCCAGTAGGAATTCAGCCGTTTTCTTTTCATTGCGCAAAATGGATCCTAGTGGCGCAATGGAATTCGGTCTCATCACCGTGCTCCGCTCCGGGGATGCACTGCAAGATCTCATGATGTGCACGGCCATCCCGCTCGTGCTCGGTCACGTACGCAACGCGCCAACCAATTTGCCTCCAGCCATCGCCAGCTCCAAGGAATGGCTACGCGATTTGCTGGGCGGTCGGCGGTACGTGACCCACAAGGTGGAGCTTATAGAACAGCACTGTGGCGCACGGCGCGTGGTCAACGACTCGGACGAGTGTCTGGATCTCAATCCGCTCCTTCTTCGTGCGTTGGCGCTCTACATTACCGAGCATGTACAGCTAAGTGGATACAGTGCACGCTATGATGTGTTGGAACGCGCGGGTGATTTGCTGGACGACGCCTCTGAGACTGATGCCCTGACACATGGCCGAACACAACTGAAAGCAAGTAACGAACCGATCGCGAAGCTTGGCATTGGGGCGCTGCCGATGGAAGGTGTGTGGATCCCGCTGGAGGATGGCATTGAATTCTGCTACCAGCAGAAAAATAGCAAGCCAAAAAAGAATGAGAACTTTCGGGTCACCCAAGAGGCTTACCTGTTTCGAACGAGAGCGTTCAATGGACCGGAACGCATTCAAGCACTCATGGACCGCGCCTTTGCGTACTACGTGGACACAGAGCAGCGCAAGATCACTATGGACAGCGCACGATACATGTATGTTCGTGACCTTGATCCGACACGCGACAGCGATGAGGAAGCCGTGACCCACAGGCGATTTAAGCTGGGCGAGGACAAGACGTTTGCGAGTCTCTTTTTCGAGGGCAAATCGCAGCTCTTGGCGCTGCTGGAACAGTTTGAATCGCGATCGGGCAAGTTTGCCATTCCCGGGTTCCCGTACAAACTGGGGCTTCTGCTGCACGGCCCACCGGGCACGGGCAAGACGAGCCTCATCAAAGCCCTCGCCCAACGCACGAGGCGACACGTCGTGACCATCAACCTGGCGCAAGTGCAGACAAACCAGGAACTCATGGATCTGGTGTTCGATATGCGCTTCAACGTCCGCGAATTAGATTTACCTGTGAAACTGACGTTCAAGGACGTGATCTTCGTCATGGAGGATATTGACTGTGCATCCTCGGTAGTCACATCACGTGGCAGAAATCACAAGCCTGCGTCTTCTTCTTCTGCACCAGGCGGAACACCACACTCGGACGCATCTGGCAGCGAAGATGACTCTAAGTCTGAACACGAGTCAGTATCCGACGACGAGGATGAACAGCAGCCGGCATTTCGTCAGGAACTGCTCGCAGCGCTTCTTGGTGACCGGGTCACCGGTAAGGGGCATGGATTCGTGTCTTCATCCAACTCAGGAGACAAGCTCAACCTGGCCGGCTTGCTCAACGTACTGGACGGTGTCATCGATTGCCCCGGTCGCATTGTTGTCATGACGACCAACCACTTCGAGAAGCTTGACCCTGCGCTCGTGCGTCCGGGGCGTGTCAACAAAAAGCTTCTGATGGGGTTCATGGAGCCCGAGCAAGCTGCGCTCATGCTGGAATACTACTTCGCGACCACACTCACAGCGGCTCAGAGGGCACGCCTACTGGCAACAATTGCTCACAGAGAAATGACGCCTGCGCAAGTTGAGGAGCTATGCGCCGAGTATGATCATATCGATGACGTTCTCGACACGTTGGAGAAATCGGGCCGTGAGTCGCTATGAATGGGGTACAATGCGTAAGAATTTAATAATAGACACAACAAACAAGAAGAGCACACACAACACGAAATTGATAGCCGAGAGTAAATTTGAATGAATACCGTTCAGTCCGCAACATGGATCCCACGAACGCTGATTCCAGATGCCAGGGAATAGTTCCTATGTACGACTTGAGGTTTGCCGAAAGATCGTATCCATCATACCAATGGCAGCGCCATACAATGCACGCGTAGCCCCCCTCCTTCAGCATGATGACGTTATTTCGTAAAACTCGCGCCAGTACTATACATAGTAGCATGTAATGCAACTTGCAGCATCGCTTCTTTCGCACTGTCGTCCACAACCATGGCAGCCATCATTTCATCAGCAATGAGAGTTCATCCGCCGCAAGGATGGCAACGCAAGCGCCCGCTTCAAGTCGAGTGCAGCGGTCACTAAGTGTGGAATAGCGACGGGCGGTGCCTTCTTTTCCACTGGATACCAACCACTCACTTCGCAAGATGTCCCAGAAATCCTGCTTTCTGATTTATTGCACTTGAGGGTGCAAAACTATTTTGAATGACCCCGCCATACGGATAAAGTGGTTGGGTCAATCGCCTCAGGCTAATCCGAAGTGTGGCTATCAGCGAAAGTCTGTAAGATCACGACGCGGTGGGGAGCAGATTACGTATTGGGCATTGTGGAGGGCAACTCATTCCTCGCACATCAATCACACACATCAACGTGCGATTCCCCTGGTTAATCTCTGTGAGTTCGCCCCGTGTCTGACCGTGACCGTAGCGTCGTCATATTATTGCGAGTACGGCGAGCACCGCGCTGACCGGCGCCCAGCGGATGGCGCTCGCTGGCGGGCGTGGGCTTTCATCTCAGTGTATCATTCAACCATGAAATGTATATTTACAGAACGATCGTTTACGATGATCAATTGACGCCAAATGCACGTATAAATTTACAACGTTTATCTTCGAAACCGGAAAACCGCTACAACAAATTTGACTGGCATGGGTGGCATACCTAATTTCCTATTAACTACGTAGTAATTCTCCAGAGTGCGATGCTGCCCATATTTGTTTTAGAATGCGGTGGCCGCAACATGTGCATGACTCTCAATGGCACCAATAATCTCATCGGCATCGTCAAACTCGGCGCAATACTCCTCAATCTCAGCTGGCGTGAATTGGCGAGAGGCACCAGCATAGATTGATCGCAGCCGCTCGCTTTGCGCATCAGTGAGCGCCGACGTGCAGTAATACTCGATCATTTGCTGCGCCTCCACGTGGCCCATGTGGGTGAGGTGCAGCATCTTGTTGACTCGTCCAGGACGGATCAGCGCCTTGTCCAGCTTCTCCGGGTGGTTGGTGGTCATGATGACAATGCGTCCGGGGCAGTCAATCACACCGTCCAATACATTCAACAACCCCGAGAGGTTGAGCTTGTCGGTCTCCTTGGGTTTAAGCATCGGCCCCATCATCATGGATGGCATTCCATCTTCCGCCTTCTCATCGGCTAGGTCATCCGATTCAATCGCCTTCTTCTGACTCGTCAGCATGCGCTCCGTTCGGCTGTCATCGCGTGTGAGCATGGGCTTTTCACGCGTGTTGACCACCTTGGACGCGGCATCGATATCTTCCATCACAAACACCACGTCCTCGAACGAGTACTCCACGGCGAGGTCGCAATCCTTGACCGAAAACTTGAGATCAAACACGGCATCCAGTAGCTCCTGGTTGGTCCGGATACGCGCGAGGTTGATGGTCACAATGTGGCGCTTCGTGTGCTGCGCGATCGCCTTGATCAGACTCGTCTTGCCCGTGCCCGGTGGTCCATGCAGCAAAAACCCAAGCTTGTAGGGAAACCCACGGATTGCAAACTTGCCCGTCTTCTTCATGAAATGGTCCAGCAATTGCAGTACGTTTTCCTTCTCGCCCATGAACAGATTCTCAAACGTTTTCTCTTCGCTGAGCTCGTAACGCTTGTAGGCCACGATCGCCGGTGCCTCACTACCCACCTCCGGTTTATCGCCCGACTGAATGTAAAAGTACCGCGACTTGTCACTCTTGTAGCGCGCACGCTCTCGTTCGCGGTACTGCATAAACGCCGTGCGGATGAGGTCGTCAATGCGCTTGGCGCCATCGCGATGGCGGGATCGGAAGTTGTACCGTACCGTGGTCTCCTTGACGGCGTTCTTATCATCCGCCGAGGCTTCGGGCGTGACCACTTCGTTCATGAATTCCACACCATTGGTCAGCGTGATCCACTGCTCATGCGGTGGCAGCGCCTCCACGTTCAGCTTGAGGCTCTCGTCATAGTAGTAGTTATCACTGTCGTCACTGCCACAGTCGCTGTCACCCGATGAGGCGCTGGTCACAGAGCCACTCGTGTCGACATCGTTCGTTGACGCTCCCTTCTTGGGTTTCTCCAGCAGCTCACAGCGCGCGTTCTTGTTGCGGAGGTCAATAAGGTCAGAGAGGTAGATGGATACAGCCTTTTGCAGGACATCGTTCTGCTCCTCGGCGTTCCAGACCGAGCCGTAGCGATTGAATTTCTGTTTGTACTCGATCACGCGGCTCACGTACTCGGTTTCCTTGCCGCGCGTCACAAACTCGACGATTAGTGACCAGAGCGATGATTGTGACGTCTGCACAGCCGTCATGATACGCTGGATCACCAGCGGCACGAGCATGCAGAGCAGCGCGTCCACCAGCACATGGTTGGTGCGCAGCGTGTTGATCAGGCCAAACTCAATGGCCGTGGAGCTCATGCTGGTGGGTTACTCAGGCGACTTGAGACTGAATGAGTGGTAAGTGATGATGGCGGGGTGTGGAAGGAGCTCTTCGTAGATGCTGCCAAGTTGGGAAATGTTGGTGTGTGCCAATGATCGCGCGCGTTGGTGGCGCTGGGGGCGCTGGTGTTCCTGTTGGCGCCTCCTTCCAACTGTCCCAAGACCAGCATGACGAAGCGTGTGGATGAGATTCTTGAGAGTGAAGGTGGGTACGGTGTGTCCAGTCCGCACACACCGTACCCTCGTACACTACGAATCCTATACCGAAAGGAGGGGCGACGTGGCTGCAGCAAATAGATTTTGCCCAATCACACCTCGCCAACAGGAGTACCTATACCAACACGAATGAATGGAGAATTTGTGAAAATTCTAAAAGTCTACTCTCGTTCCCAAACATTTGGAATCGAGCCTTTAATCCCACACAAACTTTATGGTCCCGGAACGCCCCATTCGTCATTTTTGCACTTGTCCCAAATCCAGCTGTTATTCATGACCAACATCCTAAAATTTGAAAGGGAACGCGACCATCACTCAGATCCGATCAAAAAAAATTGTGGAGGCAGAGATGAGGAAGAAGAACAAGCGAAAAGAA
The DNA here is from genome assembly GCA_023336285.1 of Pythium grandisporangium. Taxonomy (NCBI): domain Eukaryota; phylum Oomycota; class Peronosporomycetes; order Pythiales; family Pythiaceae; genus Pythium; species Pythium grandisporangium. The sequence continues at coordinate 7,922 of JAADWT010000495.1, forward strand.
GAGAGTTTCTATAAGAGCGGCGCCGATAGAAATTCGTGGGTTCACATGGGCCAGCGGTGCCTTTCAACCGTGCGTGGTCTATTCCACTGGACTAAATTGACAGTCACCAACACCAACACCAACATCCCCTGGACACCAATAGCGCCAACAAAGCAAGCAAGCTCGCAGACAACCACCCGCGCAAGTCGACTCATTTACCGATTGGCACAGTAGCCCCCACATCCATCCCCAAGCCCCCACCACCACTTCGAGCACACGATCATGGCCGATCTCCTGCACAACGTGCCGTTGTCAGGCGTTGGCCCGAACGACTCGACCTCACCAGCGCAGCCTGTGGACCTGCTGACGCTGCTGGGAGAGTACCGCACGGGCATGTTCCTCGTGGACGCGCTGCTCTGCCTCATGGTGCCGCTGGTCATCCAGCAACTCGTGACCGTACTACAGAACGGTAGCGGGGCCTCGTTGCTCACGCCATTGCTGGCGCTGCTCTGGCAGCCACAGCAGGAAGCGGTCGTGGAGCGCACGATCGAGATCACGCAGCGCTTCCGAGCCGACGGCAACAAGGTATGGGACTATGAGCAGAAGAATCACTTGCTGCAAAAGGCCATCTCGATCTACCTTGCGGATATCCTAAACCTGGACGAGAAGGATGCCAAGTACGAGCTGCTGGAGAAGCCCATTAAGAAGCGCGCCAAGAGCCTCGTCGACGACGAGTCCGCGTCCGATACCACCAGTAATTCGTCAGTAGATGATGACGGAAAGGACAATGCAGACGACGACGATGATGGCTACTACGGCGAAGTGGACAAGCTGAGCGTGGAGGCAATGCCCTTGCTCAATCAATGGATCGACGTGGAGGATGGCATCCAGTTTAAGCACGAGACCGTGACGCCTGAGAATCCGGGCGAGCGCAAGGGCGTGACCGAGACCAAGGTGGTGTTCCGTCTGCAGTCCAAGCTCGTGGATGGCTCGGACCGCATCGATGCATTCATTGACAAGGCCTACTCCGCGTACCAGGACTCTCAGCGCCGTAAGATTAAGAATGACAAGTCTCGGTACTTTTACATTCAATCGGGTACCACGGCCTCGCAAAGCGACTCGAACGTGCAGGTTGTAGCCTACAAGCGGTACGCGCTGGGCGAAGAGAAGACGTTTGAGAACCTCTTCTTTGATGAAAAGGAACAGGTGATGACGCTCTTGGATAATTTCATGAAGAAGAAGGGCAAGTTTGCGATCAAGGGGTTCCCGTACAAGCTCGGGTTCTTGCTTCATGGACCGCCAGGCACGGGCAAGACTAGTCTTATCAAGGCTATTGCGCAGCACACGAACCGTCATATTGTGACCATCAACCTCGGCAAGATCAAGTCCAACCAGGAGTTGATGGACGCACTCTTTGATCTCAAGTTTGCGGTCCAAGGGCTGGATTCGCCCGTGTCTATGTCACTATCGGATGTGATCTTTGTCATGGAGGATATTGATTGCGCGTCGTCTATTGTGAACAAGCGTGCTTCAGATGAGGTGGCCGAAATCCTGGAGTCTTCCACGACGGAGGAGGAAACGAAGGAATCGGAGCCGGCGGTGGCCAAGGCGAAGGAACCTATGCGAACAACCAAAGTGGACGACTTGGATGATGGCAAGCTCATGTCGGCAATGATCAAGATGGTCATGGAAGAGGACAAGAAGAACAGCAAGCTCAATCTTGCTGGCTTGCTGAATGTGCTGGACGGTGTCATTGATTGCCCCGGCCGGATCATCATCATGACGTCGAACCACCCAGAGAAGTTGGACCCCGCCTTGATCCGTCCTGGTCGCGTGAACAAGAAGATCTTGCTGTCATACATGAACTGGCAGCAGATCCAGAAGATGATTGAGTACTATTCCATGTCGGAGATGTCCAATGAGCACGCCCATCGCCTGGAAGCGGTGTTTACAGCAGCAACGAAGCGAATCTCGCCTGCCGAGGTGGAGGAGGTCTGTGCAGAGTACGACACATTGGATGGCATATTGGATGCATTGGAAGTTTTGATGACCGCGTAGAAGAAGTATAAAGTTAACGATCGTTTTGTACCCTTTCATGTGTGGTGAGTAAATCACGCAAATTCTACGTTGACCAACATTGAAGCTTTCTTGCTGTGCATTTCCGGGCGCTCACGTTTGCAGTCATCATACCAAATCGTAAACCAACATTGCGTCTTACAATGTGAATGAACAAATTACGGTGCCACCGTTGCTCCTTTTCAACTTTGCTAATGTTATGAAGTCGTGAGTTTACTGGCGATCTGCAGAACTCAGTCTTGTACACTGCTTCAATTAGCATGAGAATTTGGTTCAACTCATATGACCCTCAAGGATCACACGCTACTTCTCACCTTGCCCATCAGGAGTATACGTCTCGGTGGGAAAAACTTAGTCGCGAGAGCTGAAGTGGCCCACCCACATATTTTCGACAGTATCCTGGAAAATGTAGTTGCCACGCTGAACAAGTTGCATACATGTTTTACTACTGGCAGTGCAGTGTAATTTCCGATACTGTATGTTGTTTCCACCTTTGGGGGGCGCGCTGATGAAAGCCGAATCGCAAGAGGTGCTCGCGTGGCAAATTCGAGAGAAGACAATCAGTCAATCCAGGGCAAGCAGCTACGGAGATCACTGATCTCCGTTGAAAAAAACGAAGTAGATATTGGACGGCACGGCCCCCTCCGTCACATACATCCATGGTCTCATCTGTTGCTCAACCCTTCAGAACCTTCCAGTTTTCCTGTGTCCTCGCCTCCCCCCGTTGCTTATGCTACCCCAAACCAGAATGCGACATGCGTAGGATGGCTACATCTTTTGATTAGAGCGCTCTGTGTCACAATGTGTTCCCAGACTCACTTGTGCTCATTATACGATACCCCTCGACACAGTCCGCTCCTCTACATGCGGTACTGTTCAGTACAGTATCACAGCAAAAAGCGCCAGCCCTTGAGCGCTTGATGTGGGGGGGCTTGGTGACCAAGCCCTTCCGTCCTGGGTGTCTTGCCTTGGTCTGTGGCTCATGGCCCCGTTGGCCTATCCCTGCCGTCCACTATTCCACTGGCTCACGGTACATTTCCATTTTTCCACCAGTGCCTAGCGGCATCCGTTCGCGACAACCGCCAGGATCAGGAACCTAATGGGCTGGCGACTGTTTTGAGTGAATCAGTGCGCAATACATTGCACGACCCACTCGACACGGCCACCAGCAAGGAAGCAAGACAGCACTAGCAGCATAATCAGCCAATACTATGGCCGACGCTACGTCCGCGGCCGCGGTAGAAACCGTGCTGGGCGCGTGCGACCTCACCAACTCGTCCCCCGCCTGTTACACGGCGTCCTGGTACCTTGTGTGGGACCAAGTGCGCTACTGGGGCCTGTTCCAACTGCCGATCATCGCGCTTGCGATCGTGTATGCGTGGCTTGATCTGGGCAACGACGCGCGGGTTGAGCGCCTGCGCACGGCCTTTGATGCACCCATTATCTCTGCTGTGGTAGGTATTAGAGCAGGCGGTATTACGATGGATGCCTCTCAAAGCAAGCATCTCGGGTTGACCGATTGGACGTTAAATGTGTGTGTGTGTGGTGTTGGGTGCTATGTAGAACTATGGATGGCAGATCATCACCTGCATCTACATCTGTGTCGCATGGGGTACGTTGTGTAGGCGTATAGTGGCTTTACATGACGGGGCGATCCACTGCGCCGCCAAGGTTTGGGCTCGTGCTGGAATATTTGCTAACCTTTGTGTGTGTGTGTGTGTGTGTATGTATCTTCTTGTGCGCAATGACTTGACTAGTTGTACGCGGTGGCTCGTTGGCTGTAAGTTTTTCATCGTGGTCCGTCGAGTCGTTCTTCCTTATCGGCACAGCGGTCGGCTACGGAGTTCGATGGATTTCTGCCAAAAGCAAGTACGTACCTACTCTTCAAGGCGAATCAGTTTTTGTGACGGGTCGGGTATACATCGTTCCGAGTACCTTCACCTCCCTGCATGTGTACTAATAACGCCAACTTGTATGCGGACCCTCTCCATCAAAATCAACAGAATTCGCTTCGTGCTGCAGCTTCACTCACTACTGGACCTATTGTCTCTGATCTCGCACTTCTCCATGTCGTTCCAAACCTACCCAGTGAATGGTCGTGAACGTCGCTCATGGCTGGATTTCGGATTTCTTCGCACCTACATTATCTACGTCGTCGTGGATCACCTCTTCGCACGGTATCCACACAAAACCTTCATGGCCCAGCTTCTTCTGGTGATTTTCAAGGCCGTGTGCCTCGTCTTCGTCGCGGCCTGTGTTCTGTTCTCGTTGGAACGTCTGGGTGATCTTCCCCACACAAACAGTTTCCTGCTCCACGTGTACCGGTGCAGCTCCGAGGATGGCGCCACCTCCATTCTCGTAGACAACGCCACCGGCACGGACGTGTACCCAAACTGCTCGGAGACTTGGAGCTTTTTCTCATCCATCTATTTTATGTTTGTGACGGTCTCCACGGTCGGGTACGGCGACTTTACACCCGATACGGTGCTGGGGCGGCTCATGGTGTGCGTGATCATTGTTGTCGGTATTTACACGTTTGCCAATGAATCGGCTGCACTGGTCGCGCTCTATCGGGACGAACGAAGTGGTCGGGTGCGCTACAACGTGTCTCGAAATACAGCCCACGTTCTCGTCACGGGGAACCCATCGGCAGCGCAAATGAAGGATTTTATTCGGGAATTTTTCCATCCAGACCACGAGGCCATGTTTGAAAATCGACAACACCAACGCCACAAGAATCAGCACGAAAGTACCCGTAACAAAGACGTTGGAGACTCGTACCGCGACATGGATTGTGACGACAATGACATCCTTGAAGCAGGAGGAAGACGCGACACGGGTAAGCCAGATGTATCAAATGCCACGGAGGACACCGCAACGAGCCCGCGAGGGCAAAACCTACCACGTGGAGCGGGCGCCATGGCGTCTAAATGGATGCGACGGCGAGGTGCAAATCACGTGCGAGAAACCCATATCGTGATTTTAGTACGTTTGGATGCCAACGGCGGGAATGGCAGTGATGATGGGGATGACGGGGGCATGACGTTTCAGCAAGACGTGATGCGATTTGTTCAAGAGAACCCACGGTACCACAAACGCGTGTTTTTGATCAATGGCTCGCCTCTTCGGTCCAAAGATCTCCGTCAAGCGCACGTTGGGCATGCCATTGGTGTGTTCTTTTTGCCCAACAAGTTTTCGAGTGACGGCAATCGAGAAGATGCTGCTACCGTGCTTCGCGTGCTCTCCGTGTCTCAGCAAGTACAAGATCAGTCGCATTTGTTTGCCATGCTCGTCAATTCCGAAAATCGCTTGCTGGTCGAGGCCACGGGACTCAGCAGTGATAATCTGGTGTGTGCTGATGAATGGCGCCTCGGGTTAATGGGTCTTAGTTGCCGTTGCCCGGGTCTTTCGACTCTTGTGTCCAATTTGATCACGAGTCGAAATGCTGATTATCTCACATCGGTTGACTCACAATCGAATTCCGATTCGACTGCGTCCAATACTACCCCACCCGCTCAATCGACCTCCAACATTCCACAGTGGCTTCGGGAGTACATCATTGGTGCTGCCAACGAAATTTACCCATGTGTCTTGGCACCGCATTTTCATGGCCTCACGTTTACGCAATGCACGCAGCGCATTCACCAGCAATCGGATGGTCAGGTCGTATTGCTCGCAATCGAGTATGAGAACGAGACGTTTTTCAATCCGGGCCACGCCTTCCGGATCAAACCTCATTGCCGCGCATTTGTGATTGCAGAATCCGTCTCGGCACTAGCCCCATTTTCAGCCACAGCAGACCAACAGGCCGTCGTGGACGCTGCTGATCGTCACGTGTCTGGCTCAATTACAGCTATCGGACGCCGCCGACTTGTTGCCAGAGCTCGTCAGGCCCAGCATAACGTGGAGAGGCGACTACCGACCCACGTGCGAGACTACATTGACCGCTGTGCCCGGGGGGATGCGGCCTTTCTGTCTCCGATGCAGCCACCTTCCTCATTGGTGGGGAGCTCTTTCCGACGAGGGAATGGCGGACATATCGTCGTGTGCAGCAATGTGGCAAGTGATGGTGGTGGATCAAGGTCGGTGTCGCGATTGGTTAGCTTCCTCCGCCCACTTCGTGCCGCTCATATCGAGAGCGTTGCCCCCGTGGTAATTGTGGACGCCGAGAAGTTTGACTCAGTTTCATGGTTGCGCCTGAGCGAGTTGGGCGAAGTCTACCATGTGCACGGGTCCCCACAGCAGCACAGTGTCCTGGTCGCTGCCGGCGTCTATACCGCGTCGGCTATTGTCGTGTTGGCACAAGGAACATCCAGCGGATACGACGACTCTAAAGCGATTTTCAACGCGATTCTCATCAATGCCGCGCTTGAACGCAGTCACATCTTCACCATCATCGAACTGCGCGATGTGCATAACAACCGCTTTCTTGATCCTATCCCCAGCTTTAGCTCCCTCTCGACCTCACGCTGGATGTCAAACGAGATGTCACGCACTGCGAGCCGCGCCACGATGGATTACGCCATGAAAGAGATCGACAACGAGCAGGCAGATGTAAGTCATCCGCTCTCCCCTAGCCATTTCGTGGCCAATCGAGGTTGGTCGGGGGCAAGTCGTGCGTCGCTCGGGCGTGACAGTAGTGCTCGCCAAGGTATCACCCGTTCTCGTGTGTCGTCCTATGCGTGGGAGAACAATGTGTCGTGGTGGGAACAGCAGCTTGTCAAGTTTCGCAAGGTGATGCATACCCTTGGGGAATTCTTCCTAGGGAACTTGTATACGGCCGCCACTCGGGTTCACCATTTAGGTGTGAATGCCACCAGTGGGTTGGCCTCGCTTGGAGCGGACTCCTCCAAATCTGCACTGGAAAACTTGTTGAGTGGTGACGATGAAACGTTTTTCCAGGAGCGCTTCATGCGTGGTGCACTTTTTCCATCCTACGTGGCCGATGATCTGCTGGTTCAAAGCTTCTTCAACCCGTCTCTGAATCAGTTTATCCGTAAAATTCTCGATGGTACGAGTTGTTTTATGCTTTACGACTTGCCACAAAAGTGGCGTCGTGACCCACCGACGTACGGCGAGCTTTTCGAGTACATGACTTCAAGTTTGACCTCGGCACTTCCGATTGGTTTGCTTCGCACCAAGGGTGGGTACATGGGAGCTCCGCATTCCTACGTGTATACCGCGCCGCTCTCGAGCACCCAGGTTCACCCAGATGACAAAGTATTCGTGATTGTCAATGTGTCGGTGTTGCATCGTGTTGCGAGTAAGCTGCAGCGTCTGTATCGGTCCAGCCGTCGAGCACAGAGTACGAAAAGCGTTGAAAAAGACGAACCAGCCACCGTAGACCTCCGTGCTGTTCAGTATTCGTTGTCGTTGTGACCGCCATCTAGGTATCGAGCCTGGCAGTCCGTAGCAGCATTATAAGAGGTGGCTAGCGAGACCAAGAACGCTTTAGACCACGCTTTGCATTAACGTAGCTCCAAGTTCGGAATCTTAATTTGCCCCGGAAAAACGGTTTCTTGATTGTGATAACGCTTTGTGCGTGACATTTATACCTGACATGGACTACTGTGTGCGTGGGTTTAATTATCTACAACATAACAAGTCTACGGAGTCTCTCTTCGGCAGCCATCGAGAGCTGCGCAGATGAGGACCATCAGCGCAAGGTCGACATTCGCGGCCACCTCAAGGTAGTAATTATTCTTGGTCAAGCTGACGCTCCCATTGACTGTTGGGCGGGTGATACGAGCCACTGGAATTTCTGTCCCTGTTCGAACAGCCTTTCGTGGAGAAGTGCACGGCTCCAGAAACACCATGGTCACGAGCGCGCGCCAATCCCCCTCTATCATGAGGCGCCATTCTGTCTTCGTGACGGGGTCGGTAAACTCGGTCCACATTGATTTCCGCAGCGTACTTTCATTCGTTCGGACTCTGAATAGCTCATGTTCATGGAGAACGTCTGAACTCACCACATACTGCGGCTTGGCGGTCAACAATGGCTCTCTCATGTGCGCGATATCCACGCCCTGGGCATCGCGCAGCACCTTGCGGTCTCGAACAGATACGAGATGGGCCGTAAAGTCGAATACCATTGCGCCAGTGTTGGGGTCTTGCACTTCAAAGCCGTCTCCTTTCAAGGACACAAACTTCCCCTTGAGGAAGAGCTTGACATTTGTGGGGAAGCAGAAGCGGGTGTCGATGCCGGAGATTAGTGTGTCCTGCGCGATCAGCGGCATCTCGAGGAACTCGGCCGAATGGGAGCTGCCCATGTGTGTAATTCTTAGGTGGTAGGCGTAAACAACTGTAGAATACGCACACGCAGGTAATTGTGTGAATGACGGACAGCTCAAAGCCTCCGTCATGCAGTACAGGTAATAGCCGCCCCTCGCCGTACAGTGGACACGGTTTTCTTGTCAAGAACTTCAGCGAGTCTCACGGTGAGGCTCGCGCTGAAGTGAGCGTGAGACTCTCACGCTCAGAGGATTGAGGAGCCCATTAGGAACGTAAATTACGCTACCGGTATTTACGTAATATTTAGTGTTTGCTTTGCCGAGACCTGATAATTGGAATGAAGTCCTCCTTGTAAGGGGAACGTCATACCCTTAATAAAGGGATAAAGCAATTATTACGTCTTCTTTATATTTTACATACAAAGCTCCGCTCTCTGGGTGTGATAGTGTGATACTCACTTCGAGTCACAGTGAGTGTCACACGCAGCGAGAGTAGGTGACAGTGTGAGTCACAATGTCACCTACGCAGGCTGGGTCGCTTGAATTTCAAGCGACCCTGCTATTCAAGTTGAAAAGCAAAAAGGCGCATGGTCCTGCAATATGAAACAGAGCCAAGCCAGCCGTCAGGCGAACTGATTGAGTCACTTGAATCACTTGAATGACTCATTCAAGTGATTGGTGAGCTGAATGCTTCAGTTCACCATTAAAAAGCATGAGCTGATGAGCCACGACAGGGGTGGCTATACTGTATGCCTTGACCTCGATCGCCACAATCCAGGAGTTTCATTTTCCAAGTAGCTTGACAGGACGCAATCCTCGAGCACAAGACTACACAGAAGAAGAACCAACGTGAACGATCAATGGGGGGTAACAGCTCGAAGGAACTATTGGCTACGCCGTTGCACGCGCAAGCTGCACCAATCACTGCCATCGACGCACGATACTGCTTCCCCACCCTGGTGACGCTGCATCTCCGAGAGAAACTCTTTTCCTGGTCGGGTGACGACTTTGCAGTCAAGGATGCCAAGACGAAGCAGCCCATTTTTCGTGTCGACGGACAGGCTTTGTCGTTGCGAGAGCGCAAGATTCTTTGTGACATGAATAAGAACCCAGTGGCGTACATGCGTGAACGACTCATGAGTTTCCGCCCGGCATTCCGTATCTGCTCTGATAGGGAGTATGAGAACGAGATTTGTGAGATTATTACAACAGCGGCAACCGTTCACGCAGTTATGGGCACCACGTTCACTGATCCAAACACAGGAATCAAGTGGAATCTGTTTCTGGAGAGCGATTGGCGTGGCCGTGCGGCCATAATTTGGCTCGGCAAACACAGGGGCCAGGGGCCTTGGAAGCGCACGGGGTCGGAGCAGGCCGTGGCTCGAATCTATCGACCGACCAATATTGTCCTAGATAAGCAAGACTACTACATGGATGTCGCGCCGAACGTTGATCTCGCTTTGATGGTGCTTGTCTGTGTCGCACTCGACGAACGCAAGAAAGACTAGCCGAGTCGTGGAGCGTTAGCTAACTGTGTAGCAGTAGTTTTGTCAGCTACCATATATCCCAGCTATTCCAAGAGTCTATTTGATAATGAAGTCATCGTATCGACGGATCACCATGTTTGGTACTCACATTCCTAACCACCACGGCGATGGCCTGGTAAATATGGATGTGACGAGTTGCCTCGCCAGAGCAAGCGGGCTGAAGCAACGCACCTCGATTGACTGCATCTTACCAATACGTATCGAAATCTTGGGTCACCAATTTGTGGATACACCGACATGTCCAAGCAACATCCTCCAGCTGATAACGCCCACCACAGTCTGTAGCTAGTGCTATGGTTCCCATATCCGGATGTATTAGCTCTCTCTCTCACTCAAGAATTTCTCCAAGGCTCCGCACACGAGCACCACCAGCGCCGTATCGACGAGTATAAAGTACTCACTCTTGTTTCTCAATGCGGGTGGACGGTAGATCCGAGCGACTGGCGTCGGACGTGATCCCGCTTGTCGAGTACTGACATTTCCCGTGAATCCCACTCGATAGATTCGATCCGCCAGCGCATCTTCACATGTAGAACTAGATCTACAGGGCAGGTAGGAATAGTAAGCGCGGGTCCCCGGGCGGCTACGTACGATAGCCCCCGAAGGGTTATATGGTTCTCTAGTAAGTAACTAAAACACCTCATCATCATCATCTTCACATGTAGCCTCCATCTCGGTCGGAGGGGTATGTGCATTCCAGATCTGAAGCAATGGGGGTTGAGAAGACGTGTCCATGCAGACACTGTATTCACGCCTGTGGTGAGAGAGCGCGTAGAGCATTTGCGCGACAAATGCGCCAGAGGCGTCGAGGAGTTTCATGCGCTGACTAACCGAGTTCCCCCGCCCTAGCAATAGGAAACACGTTTTGGCCCGTGCTGAGATCAAATAGGTCAAAACGATTGCCTGATCATGGTAAATACACCCGATCCACGCGCAATTCCCAGTACAATCCCAACGTAATCTACAGGAATGCTACGAACGCAGGAAGGACGCATCCTTCGACGGATGCTCATGTGAACTCCGAATGGATAGAGTATATGAATGTATAATAGCAGATATTATTAACGATGCCTCTGACATTGATCCAGTGCTATGCACATGAACACCACCATCGCCGTATCGACATTCGGCGCGACGTCGACAAAATACTCATCCGAGGGTCCCAGTGTGTGGGGGCGGTAGATTCGAGCGACGGGTATCCGGATGCCATCCCCCTTGTCGATCCAGATGTTGGCCGCACGCGCTCTCGCATTCCCCGTCAGCCCCACTTGCCAGGTTCGACCGGTGAATGCATCCTGAAACGGGGCCACCATCTCAGTTGACATGACCTGCGATATTGTTGAGATCTGAAGCAATCGCTGCCGAGACGATTCGTCAGCAAAGATGTTGTATACTGGCCGGTGATGGAAGTGCTCTTCGCGCATTTCAGCGATGGTCGCGCCATTAGCGTCAAGCAAAGTCTTGCGCTGGCTGAGTGAAAACAACTTCCCATCAATGCGAAACAGCTTTTGCCCCGAGTTGACGTCGTAGATGACATAGTCATCGCCCGACCATGACGAAAACTTCTCCTTCAGGCGCAGTTTCGCGCTCATGGGCAGGCAAAAGCGGGGGTTGATCGCCCCGACCGGCTGCATCTGAACATGGAGCGGAGTCTCCAGGATCCTGGTCGTCGAGCTGCTGGCACCCATGTCGTGGTCGTGTGGGTACAGTGAATTTAGGGTGGATGTTATTTAACGGCAAATCGGAAATGAAAAAGCATGCTCACATCA
>JAADWT010000496.1:0-19476 GCA_023336285.1 Pythium grandisporangium
AAGAGAAAGATTGGCGATGGGCTAACTTCAAGCATGTTTCCGTTGGGTGAAACGAATTGAATTGGGTTGAATTGCTACAATTCAACTCGGCAACCAAATGAATTGGCCATCGGGACCAACACCCGATGGCAAATCTGGCGCGACTCAAGTCACCAACAATAGAGGGAGGTTTGAATTGTGTGAGGCCGAAAGATCGCGCTTCTGTTTCTTTTCTTGCGGAAACCGGTATTTTTATTTTGTTTGCTTGTCTTGCGTCGCTTGGAGAGACCGTGGAATCCCCCGTTAACATCAAACGTTTCGACGCCGTTTCACAGGATTTTTAGAATAGGGGGTTAGAGGGGTTAATATGCGCATGCACGCGACTGATATGGTATCCTTTGCTGCTACCGTACCGTTTTACCCCAAAGCAAAGAAAATGAGTGATAGCGTTTCCGACGCGCGTGCTACCCGAAGCACGCCAAGGTGTGAGTTAGATCCTGCCGAATGTCGGCTCGGCAGGTCCACCGCATGGACTCAGCTCCCTCTCCCACGACTGAAATTGTTCCAGGCTAGGTTCAGGAGGACGTGGCCAAGGTGAAAGGTGAAGGTGAAGGATGAACGCTGGCGGCTCATCCTCTCGAGTGATTGGCCGTGACCGCAACTTGTGGCCCAGGGCGATGCAGCCGATGGCGGCACCGTCTGTCGAATGGATTTGTGAAATTTCAATTCCGTAGGTTTTCAGGCCCGCCAAGTTGGCGGGCGTTTAGAAAGTGGATTTTTTTCTTGGGTTGGCGGCCAACCCAAGAAATCCACTGACGCGCTGAGTTCCCGAGCCATTTCCAATTTTTTCGGTTTTCCCCCGAAAAACACCCCAAATACCACACAAATCGAAGTGTGTACCGAACCCAGTCAGCACAAGAACCTGCGCCTTGCCGCAAGACCTTCAGTTGCACATCTCTCAGCTGCAGTTGCACAATGACGGGGGATGCAGGGCCCGGCTTTCGATCGCTGCGTTGCTGGCCAGAGCGACACAGTGTATTTGTATGGTGTACACAATACCCGCAACCCTACGTACAGCCTACAAAAACGCCAGCGACTCTCCCACTATCCAGAGCTTTCATCGCCATCACTTGCCGCACATCCCCGCACAGGGCAGAACGACCGACGGACGACCCAGCCCCCGCCCATGATACAGTGGACATTGACACACGGGTACACCCACCCACCCCACACTCAATCCCAGCAGGAACCTGCGCCCATTGCCAGAATTGCTCTATACCCCGCACGCCCCAAGCACATTGAACCTCTATACCGATCACGGTCACTACGAGACGTATAGCCTAGCTCCTTCCTGCATCGCCATGCCGCTCCTGCTTCGCCGCTCCGCGCCCAGCCCGTCCGTGGACGAGCTCTCGTTCGCCACGCGCTGCGCCGTGACCGTGACCGCGACCGCGACCTCGACCGCGCCGTCGGCCTCCATGCGGGCCACCATGCGCGCCACCACAGTGCTGGGCGAGTCATCAGCGTCGGCGTCGTCATCGTCGCGGTCGTCGTCGTCGCAGCACTGTCCAACGCACTCGGACGTGCGGTCGTCCACGCGCCGCCGTAGCACCAACAGCACCGAGACGGAGAGTAGCGAGGAGCGAGACAGTCACGACGCGGAACGGGACGCCAAGGACGCGACCGACGCGATGCCCTGCACGTGCCGCTCGTCGTCGCGCCGCACCAGTCACGGCAGCACCAAGCGTGTCTCCGAGAAGATGAAGTGCGCCGATGGATCCGTGGTGGACCGCCGCAGCTCGAAGGGCCAGGCGCTGGAGCTCGCCGATTTGGAAGCCAGTGCGCATGACGGTGGCGTGGAGATGGATATGGACGATATGGAGAGCTGCTGCTGCTCGCTCACGCGTGACTCGACGTGCCACAAGTGCGAGCGTGGCTCCGAGTCGACTGCGTCGGAGACATCGCTGGCCGTGATGATTCGAGACAGTCACCTCGCCGTCGTCGACGTCGAGCTGAAGAACCTGCGCTCCACATTCGCCAAGAGCGTGTACTCGCGGTTTTCCAACATGTCTCGTCGGCTGCGGCGAAACAGCGCGCCCAAGCGGATCACGGCCACGTAGATGGCGCGAAAACCAGTAGAAATAGAGACGTGGCCCGGGAACGAACGGGGCCTCGTTCACAGCGTAGCGCAAACAAGGTGTTATTTATCGATTGAATGAATCTAAGCAAATAGCGGGTACTCGAGCAAGAGCCCCGCTCCATCACTAGTACTTAGACCTCGCATGCCTTCATTGCTTCACATAAAAGTCTTTACAAAGGCGTCATGCGCGTGGCTGTGAATGGACGCGGCTGACAGCAGTGCGTCAACGCCGAGGCCGCAGCGATTGAAGTTGTTTCCAGGCGACGCGACGACCACGAAATCGTGCAACAGTTTGCTCGACAGGCAGGTCCAGCAGTTGGCACTCGCTGGCACCGACCGCCTCTTGTACGTAGGCCGTGTGCTTGTTTGTAGAGCCACAACAGCACCACCCCCAACGCCACACAACCAGACTTTTCATGCGGAACCCGTGGTGACCACGAGCACGAGAGCAAGCGGTACAAACGAGCGGGTACGACCTATACCGCCACATACAGCGTCATCGCCAACTGCTTGAATTATTATGCCATTATCCGTCCACTCTATCCTTGACAAGACCCACTCGATGGCTCGCGCTACTGTGCTATTCTTATCCTACGTGTGCGCTAGGGTGGGGTGGGGGGGAGAGAGAGAGAGAGAGAGAGAGAAAAAGAGACTGTCGTCTCCCTTTTAAAACCCACGCTGCTTTCGTCGTATTTGGCGCTGCGTTGCGCGGTACTTGAGCATCAGCACAACACACGCGATGAACGCGAGCGCGACCAAGAAGCCGATCAAGCGTGGGGTCAAGAGCTACAGTTCGCAATAGCCACGCACATGCACACAAGCAAACCAATCCATTAGCGTCATCCCCTCAACCGCGCCCCCGACGGCTGCATTTCCCCCTCCTCCTCCTCCACTCGACCTACTCTGTTGGTCGTCTTCTCCACATCTGCGGGGCGGCGCTGTTGGCGCCGAATCCGCTCGCTCATCTTGCCGTAGCGCTCGCCCGCGTACACCGTCGGGCCCAGGGCGACATCCTTCAGTGGGCCGCGCTCATCGCGCCGCCCCGTGGCTCCTGTACGTTGACGCAGCTCCATCGTCGCGCGTGCAATAATGACTCCTCGCACGGATGACCCAGGTCGTGGGGTCGTTTATTGAGTTGATGGGCTTGCTCAGACCATCATCCCCGCGAAAACGCATAAACACCCGACAGGTTGAGACGGGCTCTCCCGGACCAGGCCCGCCCGCGTCTCGAAACCCATATTTCATACAGTTGGCTGTGCATTCAAGGGACCAGGCGGGTTTCCCACCAGACCCACCCACAGGTCTGATCTTCGCGACCGCTCCTCTCGCTCCTCTCGCTCCTCTCTGCTCTGCTCCTCCGCTCCTCTGCTCCTCCTCCTCTTCTCCTCCTCCTCCTCCTACTGGTGTGGTCCCTCGTCCTCTAGCAGGACCGCACAGTTCTGACGCACTTGCATAACTTCTCCGCGGCGATCGCTATTATTGCCGCCGTCCTCCCCTCATTGCATTCCCGCGCTGGCATCGCAGCTACTTACTACGCGCGGTGTACACGCGGCTGAGTAGTCATGAGTGAGTGGTGGGGCACGATCGGCCAGCCCTTTGCGGAGGTACGCCCCTCCCCAGCCTGAGGAGCCATGAGGAACAGGACCGAAGGAGAAACGGACAACGGACCGATGATGATGATGATCGTGATGATGGATGATTCACTTACGGGGGTGACATGCAATGATGAACGAAATGCTTTGATACAATACGGCGCAGGCGCTGCTGACGCTCGACACGGCACAGATCAAGGAGGCGCTGATCAACTTCCCGCACACGTACTACGAGTACGTGGCCCGCCGCCCGTCCTCTCTTTCTTGCAGACGGACAGGTGACAAGGGGCAAGAGAGCTCATGATTATCGTGTTTGTGTTGTTTGCTGTACATACAGGTACATTCACAGCATCTACTTGCGCTCGCCCGAGCACGTGATCATCGAGACGTTCCTGATCGTGTTTGTGGTCTACATCACGGTCGTGAAGAAGGACAAGCCCACCAAGCCGCCGCTCAAGCTCTCGGACCGTGAGGTGGAGGAGCTCATAAACGAATGGGAACCCGAGCCGCTGGTGCCGCGTGGCACGGTGATCGAGCCGGCCGATGCACGCCCCTTTGGGGTGCTCACGAAGCTGCCCGACACCCATCTCATGATGGAGGAGGTGTCGGGCCCCGTGCTCAACCTGGCCACCTTTGACTTTCTCGGCCTTGGGTCTCGCCCCGAGCTGAAGCAGGCCGCCATCGCCACGCTCACCAAGTACGGTTGTGGCTCGTGTGGTCCACGTGGCTTTTACGGCACCATTGACGTGCACGAGAAGCTGGAGAAGGATATTGCGCAGATGATGGGTACGCCCGACTCGATCCTGTTCTCGGATTCGGAGGCCACGTCTTCCTCCGTGCTGCCCGCGTTTGCGCGTCGTGGTGACCTCATCGTGATGGACGAAGGCTGCAACGACTCGCTCCACGTGGGCGCCAACCTGGCGCGCTGCCAGACGCATTACTACAAGCACAACGACCTGAACGACCTCGAGCGGGTGCTGCAGAGTATCCGTGCCGAGGACAAGAAGCTGGGCCGCAAGTCCGACTGTCAGCGTCGCTACGTGGTCACCGAGGCACTGTTCCGCAACCACGGTGACATGATTGATCTGCCCAAGTTGGTGGCCATCTGTGACAAGTATTTTTTCCACATCTTTTTGGATGAAAGCTTCTCGTTTGGGGTACTGGGCGCGCGGGGCACGGGCATCACGGAGCACTACAACGTGCCTGTCACGGACGTGTCCATCATCTGCAGCTCGCTGGCTGGTGCACCCGCCGGGGTGGGTGGCTTTAGCACGGGGCGTCGCGAGGTCGTTGACTACCAGCGCATCAACAGCGCCAGCTACGTGTTCTCGGCGTCGTCGCCACCTTTCACGGCCACGTGCACGTCCGAGGCGTTGCGGATCATGCAAGACGAGCCGCAGTTGTTTACGCAGCTGCGTGAGAACGCCTTCTTCGTGCATGACACGCTGTCGGCCGGGGTCAAGGGCCTGTTTGCGCTGCCCAAGGACCGCTGCTCCCCCGTGATCCACATGCGCCTGCTGCCCGAGCTGTTGCTGACGCTGGACCTGGATGACGACGCCAAGAGGCAGCTGCAGGCCGACGTGTGTGAGAAGGTGATGCAGGTCTGCCTCGCGCGTGGAGTCGCTGTCTGTGCGCCGCGGTACAAGCGCAATCAGGTGCATGAGCCGATGCCCAGTGTGCGTGTGACCGTGATGGCTACCCACCAGCGCTCGGACTTGCAGGCGGCGTGCAAGCTGATCGCCGAGGTGTCCGTCCAGGTGGCCAAGGATGCGCTGCAGGCGGCGCCGCAGTGCAGCGTTGGCGCCAGCAACGGCGTGAGTGGGGTCACCACGCGTCAACGCAAGGGCAAGAAGAACTAAGCAAGGCAGCAGTGCGGCACTGCTGTTATACGACTGGCTTTTGTTTGCGCTGGATGAGCTGGAAATAGTTGAAAGAGAAGCATTTGCTTGGTTTATAGTCTGGCTTGTCTAGCGATTGCATGCGCTTCGTTCATCTGCATACTGGTAGAGGGAGGAGCTTACACACATCTTTCGTACCAATTAGCATCGCAACTCATGAAACACACAAAATAACACGATGACCTCAGACGGCAAACATTCGCTGCTGGTGGAGTCTGCAGCTTCCAGGAACATGCCCAGCAATCATGCTTGTGACTTACTAGACCCGGTGCCAGGTCGTACGCATACGATGGAGACGACCCCACGAAAGTACAAGCATTTTAATCTGTTTCTATTCCCCCATGCCCAATGCAGCCGCTATTGGATTGATACTCGGTGTGTGTAGTACACTACTACCAGGTGGTAGCGTCTCTCTATCTCTCTCTCTACAGGTTGGTGAGCATCTCGGCCGTGCGCTTCTCCTTGTACGCCTGGAACTGTTCATCGTTGGTGTACTGGTGCAGACACTCGTTCATCGCCTTGTTCTGCTCACGGCAGCGGAACACAACCATCAGGCCCTGCTCACGCGAGCAAGTCGCAAACTTCTCGGTGATGTTGCGGCACTTGGAGATCGCAATGTCACCCAGCTCCTGACGCAGTTTCTGCGCGACACCCACCGCAGTTACAAACCACACCCGCGTTAGAAGTCGCTCCACCGACGCATTGACACAGGGATCAACTACTTACGTGGTCTGCCTGGTTACTCCACTGCAGACGCGACGAGCGGAACCGCTCCTTGGCCGTCTCCTTATCCACGGGCTGCTCCATGTTCTCTAGCTTGGCGTCGTAGCCGTTTTGTGAGTCTGTGAGTGAGCAAGGGTTTTGTTTGGTCTGGAAGTGATTGATTGCTCTCGTCAGGGTCACACTACTGTAATGTCGAATAGAAACGGTCGAATAGAAATGCAACGAGAATGATTGTCACTCGCGTGGTCCACATACATACAGTACGACCATGGGGATAAAACCAAAGCACGACACATTCCCTCTTCTCAAATGTCATTTTACGATACAAACTGCTACACTGTCACCCATGCACCGCAGATGGAGATGGCTACATCAAGTCCACCTCGCGTTCGAGGAAGAGCGCATCAACCCACGAGATCGCGTCATCACTAGGGACACCTTCATCGCCACCCATGAGCTGGACGTATTGGTTGTAGATCTTCTTCGACACCTCAATGGAGTCTCCGCGGGTCGTCGTCGGATAGCGCTCAGCGCTCAGTTGCCATTTGAGTTCGTAGGCCTCGCGCGCCGCGGCAATCACAGCATTGTCCATCTTGCGTTTATCCGTGTAGGCATCACAGACCTCCGTCAACCAGAGCCGCCAGCGGCCAAGGTAGTACCCGTTCATGAGTCCCGACCATTCCTTGCAAGCATAATCGTGGATCGCATTATTGTTGTGGTCCCCCCATCGAGTCACCTGGTTCCGGGCTTCATACTCGAGGTATGCCTCCAACTCGGGGTCCCCCTTCCCCATTGCTCGAGCGTCCGCGAGCCAATTGCCCAGTAAAAAGTCGTCATTCGTCGCCAGGATCTCATCCAGGCTCTTGATGGTGCGCAATAACCGACTGTTAAACTTACACAGCGCCTCGGACGACACTTGCTTGTCGGCGTACATTTGCTTGAGCTTGACGTACAGCTCGAGCATGTGATCGCTCAAGAACTGCCGCGTGACATCCACGAGGTCATGCCGAAACGTGTCCACCGTTGCCAGCTCGCCCGTGGCCGCCACTAGCAGGAACTTCCACGCACGGAGGACATCCTTGGGGTCATACGTGATCACGGTGGGCATGAAGCCGTCACGAACCAGCTTCCAGTGCGGGAACACGGTGGCCAAGTTCTTGGTCACGCCACCGTACGACTTGGTGCGGTTGTACACTGACGTGAGCAGCAAGTCCCATGCGTGTTGCGCGTTCTCATCGGTCGAATGATACCGACGGTGCGCATAGTCCTTGACCCAGTTGGTCATCTCAAGCGGGGTGTCCTGCCAGGCCATTTCCAGCGTGAGGTCGTATACCACGTAATTCTGGAAAATGCCCTCCATCGTCAGGCCCATGCCAATCATCGTGCCATCGCTGGCCTTCTTGGCATGCACCGGGTCTGTGCCCACCGTGGGCAGGTCCCCACGCATGCCCGTGTTCCCGCCAAAGTTGTGCAGCACACAGTAGATCCAGCTTTTGCCAAAGTAGTTGTCCATCTTGTTCCAAAAGGGTTCCACTTCGCTGTAGAGGTCTAGGATGATCATGCGCGCATTCGAGACCCCAGACAAGTAGGCCTTGGTCCGTCCACGCGTCCAGTACTCGCTCGTGAAGAGCCAGCCCTGCATGAGCCACACGGCCTTGGGGTCAGCCTCGGTCATGCTATTGATCACAGCCGCAGACGCCGACGCCAATGCCTTGTGGTCCGTCGTATCCGGATCCATCTCGTTGTACGTGTCACACTGGTACAACGACGATGTGTAATTGAACAACCGTCTCTGCTCCTCGATAAAAATCTTGCCAATACTCAAGTACAGCGGATCCTCGGCGGCGAGCATGTACACACAGCAAAATTCGTCCGTGAAGTTGCCCCAGTTGGGGGACCGTGACCACTTGGCCTCTGGGTGCTTGATGTGCAGTTCCTCCGGGATATGCCCCGCGAATGCGGGCAGCGCCGCGATCATGCCGTACTCGCGGTACCGCGCCAGCGTCTGGAGCTGAAGCTCGTATTGGTCATCGATCCACGCCTGCGGCAGTGGGCCCTTGACCCAACTGCCGCGCAGGTTGCCCATGCGCCCCCACGCGAGGAACGCGGCGCCAGCAAAGAACTTGTGCAGGCCGGCGTCACTAATGTTGAAATGCGCCTGGAACACGGTCTGCCAGACTTTTTCCTGCCCCGTGAACGCCAACGGGATGTTGATGCCATTGAGCGCCATCCAGTCAATGTGCTCCTCCCATTGCTCCCAGCTCCAGGACCAGGACGAGTAGCTCACGGTGCACACATTCTGGTAGTATGTATACTTGGTGCTGCGCTTCTGCCTCAATGGAGTCTTCATGAGGGGCAATGTCTCGGGAAGCTGCAGGCGGTGGTTGAACCAGTCCGTTTGCGTGTGCACCACGGTCTTGAGGTACCTGACGATCGATGGAAGGGATGGATGGTTCTTTTAGTTTCAACCCTCCACAGCGCCAACGAACCAATACCACAGACTACGCACCATTGCAGACCGTACGCGATGGCCGTGCCCGAGCTGCCCGCGATCTCCAGCTTGCCCTGCGCCGTGCCCAGCTCAAACACATCCAGTCCATCGCTCTCAGTCGGAAGCACTCGAAGAGCGATCTGCCATGATGAATCAGATGGCACAGAGAAACAAACACAACCAAAACCTCATGTGAGCCATTAGACCAAACCAAATTATAGCACACCCGAGCACCTTCCTTCTGGACGCACCTGGTTGTTGTAGGAGGCACCCATGCGGCGGTGAATGAGCCCACGCGCCGCCTCGATCGGGTCATGTTCGGGCACTTGAAGCTCCGGCTCCGCATGCACCATCGCTATCTGGCCCGTCACCATCACGACCGCCACCAATAACATGAGGCATGAACATCTCCGTGCCACCGTCATTTTAGCCACTGCTCACGGCGTCTGCTTGTGTCGCGTTGTTGAGTTGGTCAGCTCGTTCTCACTCACTACCCTTTCGAGATCGCAAATGCGAAATGGAAGCTGGGGCGATCCACACAGAGGGATAGAAAGAGAGACACACACAGACAGAGGGCGCATGTGGTCTGGCGCCCCCCATCCACGCCAGTCTCTGTGGGCTTCCGTGGCTGCTTGCCTGTCTCGCGATAGATCGCGCAGCTGGTCAAGATCTTCCTCTTTCTTTTTTCTAATTGTTTCCCGCACGAAGTGTGTGATTCACTATTATAGCGTCGGCCACACCAAGAACTAGAATAGATACGCCTGAGTTAACGTGGTGGACACTATCCAGATTCGACACGTTTCATGGGGATACTTCCTATCCCACCGCAAAAAGCGCAAGCTCGAGGAGGAGGGGGGGGGGGCGTAACGTCAGTGAAGAGCGTCATTCTCATCGCCCGACCGCCGTAATCGCCATCGCCATCTCGTCTCTCATCCCTCTTCGCTCTTCGCTCTTCGGCAAGCCAGAGCGCTAGACCAAGAAGACCGACCGACAGCTGAGCGCCCACCAACGAGCTCCATGCCCTCCATGCCCTCCTCGCCCGCCACGCTGCGCAAGCGGCGCTCGCGAAGCGCCGGGTCGCGAGAAGATGCCAATCGACCGGACGCCCAGGCCGCCGCGGAGCTGGTCACGGATGACAGCGATGCCGATGTGCAGAGCACGAGCGCCGCGACCAAGGCGAAGAAGGCACCGGCCGCCAAGGAGTCGAGTCTGCAGAAATTCATGACGCGTGTGGTTGTGGGCTTTGCCATGATTGGGCTCTTTGGGCTCATCATGTACGGCGGCCATTTGTACGCGTGGGTCATGGTCGTCGTGCTGCAGACGCTCATCTTTCGTGAGCTGGTCAACGTGCGCTACAAGGCCGCCGCCGAGAAGAACATCCCGTGGTTTCGCTCCGTGCAGGTACGTGACACGTGACACGGTGGGAGTTGTGGCCGTTGATGTTGATAAGGGGCAGGGTGGCTGCTAATGCTTGTTTGATATCCATGACAGTGGATGTGGTTCTTCGTGGCGCTCTTCTTCAACTATGGCGACTCGTTTGGCGCCTTCCTGGAAACGCGCAAACTGCGTTTCGTGCCGCCCATTGTCGTGCATTACCTGCGCTATCACACGTGGATCTCGTTCACGATGTACACGGCGCTCTTCGTCGTCTCTGTGCTCAGCCTGAAGAAAGGTACGGCTAGTTGTTATTGGGTTGGGAGACAAACACGTGCCGAGCGGTGAGACCTGACACTTTGACCATGTTATGGTGGATATGGCGCATTGCGTGTTGTGGTCCGAATTAGGATACTACAAGTACCAGATGGGTACGCTCGGTGTCTTGGGTGTGGTATTGACTGCGTGTTAGTACTGCAGACGTCTGCATGGTCACTGACAGGGATGGCTTGCATGCACAGGCCAATACACGTGGACGATCGTGACACTCGGCATGATCGTATTCCAGATGAAATACGTTCTGACTAACATCTTCAACGGTACGGACACTTATCATCCTTGATGTGGCAGCAGATACCACCAATGCTTTCTGCTACCACTAACGTGACCATTTGTATTTGTATTGCTTACTCTTGCGCTGCTCCCTTCAGGCCTGTTCTGGTTCGTGCTGCCCGTGTCGCTTGTGGTCTGCAACGACTGCTTTGCGTTCTTCTGCGGCAAGATCGCTGGGCGCAAGCTGATCAAGGCGCCCTTCCTGCGACTCTCGCCCAACAAGACGTGGGAGGGGTTTATCGGGGCCTTTGTGTGCACCATCGCCTTTGGCTTCTTTGCCAGTGCATGGCTCGCCAAGGTACGTTATCTCGTGGCTACTGTACCTTTCCCAGTCAACAAAACGACTACCACGATCAACCCCTGGTGAATTAACTCTGGTGAATGCTGATGCCGATCTGTAGTTCCAATGGATGATCTGCCCGCTTGAGAGTCTTCGGGTAGGTGCATACTGTCTCCCTCACGTGCATCCGCAATCTATGATGGTAGTGGTGTTGGTGATTTCTAACCGTTGTTTGTTGCATTGCTGCAGTTGATCCCGGAGACGCTGTCGTGCACTCCGCGTCCGCACTTCCAGCCACACGTCTACCAAATCCCGGCCATCGTGGCGCGCTACATGGGGTACAGTGAGGTTATCCTCTTGCCCATCCAGGTACGGCATCCCTCCATAGTTCATGGCCCCTCCAAGATGATTGTGCATGCTCAAACGTCCTCCTGCTTGTCCCCTCTCGTTCTCTGCTCCTTGTATGTGTATGTGTCTCCCCAACAGATCCACTCGATCGTGTTTTCCATCTTCGCGTCCGTGGTGGCGCCCTTTGGCGGCTTTCACGCCTCGGCCATCAAGCGCACCTACCACATCAAGGACTTTGATTCCGTCATCCCTGGACACGGTGGTGTCATGGACCGCATGGACTGCCAGCTCATCACGGCGCTGTTCACGAGTGTGTACTACAACACCTTTATCCGGTACGGATCTCTCTACCCATGGGGTCTGCGTACGTTGACTCGGTATATATATATATATATATATATATCAGTTTGCTGACGTGGATCTCCCCGCTGTACTTTTGGTTTTAGGTCTCCGCTTCCATCCGTGGCGATGATCGTTAACTTGATCGCCAAGCTCTCGTACGAGGAGCAGATCGAGCTCATGCAGCGCCTACAAGAGCTCATCCCTGGCACCTCCAACTAACCAGAAGACAGACACGCCCATGTATTGCCGCCATGCTGCCATGCTCGAATAGCATTTTCGCAATGATATGGCTGGCATCGCAGCGGAGTTACAGTTATTACGTTAGCTTTGGTTCGCCCCTTTCCTAAATACGTCGCGATAACTGGCGGAATCCACCTGTTTCTGTCAATTAAACGTAGCCTTCACCTCCTAAAACGAAACCAATGATAGTGAAAGCATCCCTCTTTTGGTGTTGTTTGCGCTCAAAAAGAACCGACACATGGACAATAACAACGTGCAGGCCAGAATGGATATGCCGCAGCAGTCCGTGGGGCGCGCGGTGGCGCCGACAGCGACAGCCATTACCGAAGAGAACGAGCGACCCGCTCTGCGTGTGAAGAACCTGCCGGGTGCGCTGTCAGCTGAGGCGGTTGCCTCGCTGTTGACACACTATGGCGCTACCAGCGTCCGCGTGCTGCATCGCCAGGTAGGCAGGGCTGCGCGTGCGGTGGCCACGCGGGCTCGCCTGCAATGTAGCCAGCATCTATGACTGTATTTCGGCAGCACTGGCTTGTGGATGCCATGTATGCGTGATATGGCGGTGACGATGTTTGTGTGGTGGTTGACTTGGTAGAGAGATGACCCAAAGCGGGCGGACGGCGCGACAGCTCGACGGATGCCGCAGACAGCGATCGCCGAGTTTGCATCCACCACGCAGCAGATGGCAGCACTGCAACGACTCACTGGCGTGGAGTTAGCCGGGTTTAAGCTGGTGGTGGCGAAGGTGGTCAAGCCCTTGCAGAACGGTGCTCCGGAACGATCAAAAGACGAACATGCTACGCCCATGGGTACGCCACTGCACCAGCAGTGGCCTAATGAGGCTGCAGTCGAGTCGCTGGGCTTATCCGCGACACCGGGTAGAGGACCACCACCACCACCGCCAGTTCCCCAGCCTCGTACACTGCCGATACCTTATGTTCCATCGTCAGAGCCTGCCGCGTTTGTACCCGTGCCACTTGCTCCGCACCTCGGGTCTGTTCCTGCTTGTGTAGTGGTGTGGCTAGCTTGCCACGTAGTAAACAATCTTGAATCATTGCCGATCGCTAACTCTCTTTCCTGCTGCTTGCATTTGCTTCTACAGATTGAACTACGCTCCATCGCCGTTACTGCACTACAAGTACCCCAAGGCCACCGTGCCCATCGTACGAAACGTGGCCAATGGTACGAGTCTTCTCTGAGACGATAATGCATGGTTTGACAGGGTCTATACCTTCTAATATGTGTGTTTGTGATGATGCAGCTCTGATGGCGCTACCAAAGTTCTACACGCAGGTGCTGCACCTGATGAATAAGATGAATTTACCACTTCCGTTTGAGGATGACGCGATCCCGGGCACGTTTTCACCGTCTCGCATGATGGAAACCTCGCTCGACACTCGACAAAAAGGAATAAAACGACCCCGACCCGGTTCGGATAGCTCCAATATGTCTGTTTATACCAAGCAACAGGATGATGGGCAAGTTATAGAAGAGGAGGACGACGAGGAAGAGAAAGGGATAGAGGAGGGCAACACCAGTGCATCGGGGCGACATTCTCAGCCTTCAATCAAGCACAGCGATGCGTCCACCCACACATTACCACCACAGCAGCCTACTTCTATTGGTGCCGCGCGTCCGCCCTTGCTCGTACACAAGCGGAAGCGCCTGTCCTCACCTCCTGCTGTTGCACGAGCCTTCACTACTTTTAAAAACTCTACTAATCCGCGCAATTCGGCAGCGTTTGCGTCAGAGCGCCCTGGAGTGATTTCCCGATGTGAGTTGCAGCGACTTCGATTACCCACCGATGGTACGTGATGTCATCGTTGTACAACCGTGTATGTTGATTGGCCGTGGCGATGACGCTGACGTATCGAGTGCTATGCGTGTGCTGCTTTTGCGTTGTCCAGAACTGAAATTTGATCCCGTGTTTGCGCACTACAATCGTGGGGCTCCATCATCGTTCGTAGCGGTTAGAAATATCGCCGATACTGTGGACAAGAAGGACCTAGTATCCGTCTTTGGCCACGTGTTACCACTTCAATACGACCTCGAGTATGCCCTCTGCATGTAACCACCCACCAGAACGGAGGTTTCCTGGCCTAACGTAAATGTGTTGCTCGGTATGCTGTGTGGTGTGCGGGTTTGGTCCAGTGTTCTACAAGTTGAGCTTAGTTCTGCAGATGGAGTCGCGAAAATTATGTTCCCAACATTGGAGCTCGCCACTGACGCCGTAGACGCCGTCCATGGTGTCGTGTTGGACGGAAAAGCTCTGTGTGTGGTGCGTCAACTGTCTATCTACCCTATCTGCGTGTTCTATAGGAAGATGCGTGTTGACGTGCAGGATGTTCAGGATTTTGACGAGTGGCCGATGTCCATTATTTGTGTACGACGCGCCATGCAGAATTTTGAAAAATCGCAGTCATTTCCACCAGTAAACGAGCAAATGGCTGACAGCGAGCACGACACATTATGCGAAGACTCCGCGTTGACCCCGGATACACTGAATGCATCCCGCAGAGATCCTAGTGGTATGTGGCTGGACTTGATCGCGGTTGTTTCGGCATACACATTTATACTAAATGGTTGCTGAAATGAATGTAATTTTGTCTACAGCACTCGCAATGGAGAAGGCGATGAAGAACTACCAACGCGGGGAACCCAGTGCGTCTCTCTACATCAAGAATCTAGCGAGTAGTGTCCGCGAAGCGGATGTGCGAGCAGCATGTGCCGCTTTTCTACCAGTCACGAGTAGCAGCGAGTACGTATATCTCGCTAGACGGCATCGACAATTAGGAGAGAAAAAGTCTTGCTTACGCACAGCATTGCCTGTAAACACAGGTGTCTGGTGGTGCGGCATTTTACACAAGGGCGGATGAAAAACCAGGCGTTTGCTGTGTTCCCAAACGCTGAAGTGGCGGCAATCATGCTGGAGCGGCTCCATGGTGTGGTAGTTGGTGGCAAGCCATGGGTCGTGGTATGTATCCATACTGCGACAAAATGAAGTATGACGATGTTGACTTTGCTATGGTGGTGACGTTTTCAACTTTATTGGATTTTTTTTGGATCTGTTTATTGGTGTTGCTAGAGTTTCCGCAAGGCACCATCGACGACTCAATCGTGACAAACGGATGCTTGGTAAGCTTGACCCTGATCTGCGAACTCCAATTTTGTAATCGTCTTCATCGGCCAGTCGATGAGGGCGTTAAATAAAACGGCTCTCGTGTCACCCTCGTCGTGGCCTTTGCAACACTCATCTCTTTGACATCCCCTCCCTCTTCCCTTCCTGTCACGTAATATCTAGAATGCTCGATAGGTTGCCATACACCTACCGGTAGGCTCCTACAGAGGTCCTAGCTTGGCCTCACTGATACTGTTGAGCAGCCACTGATAGCTGACGACCTTTTTAGTCACGTGCCGCAGCTGAGGCTTCGCCATGAGTTCCTTGGCTGTTCGCTTCAGCATATGCGGATTCAATTTGTCGCACACAACCACGAGAGATCGTGACCGATTCACGGGCTTGTCCAGTTCCAGTGCGATATCATCCATGAAGTGGACCACGGTGCCATCACCGATACGGATAAGCGTGTCCAGCTCGCACGGCGGCGGCATCGGCTGAAGGAACTCGCCATAGATATGGAAGCATAACTCGGAGAATAGCCGCGTTCCTACAGCAGACGCATCCACCTGTCATCAATGAGCACAACATGATCAGTTTTATGAATTCGACGAACCCCTTAGCTTGTTTTCCGTTGAGGAGAATGTCTGATTACTCACCGAAGGCCCTGCCAATCGCAAATTTTCCTCGCGTAGCATCCGTGACCGTCGGCAGGCGGCGTTAATCGCTGCTGCCTTTAGATGCCCGTCCGCTTCGTACGAAGTCTCACTAAGCCTCCGTCCCTGTTGCACACAGTCTACATAATGCAGAATTTGAATGCAGCCCTCGTGTCAGTAACAATCATGACCCCCAGGACTTCACTCATAGAAAAAGGCGACTTACCCTGCAGCCATTGCTCACTGACGATCCAGCGCCCACCGACCAGGGCCTTGAGGTACTTTAGTGATCGGATCTTCACCCAACGCTTCGTCGCCACCTCGCCGCTAAAGAGCGCGCGCTTACGGGAGGCGCCACTACCGTGTCCATCGCTATTGCCGCTATTGTCAGCCGCGTTCTTCTTCGGTCTTCCCTTTTTCTTCTTCTTGCCGTTGGTGAGCGCGGGTGCCACGGCAGCTAGTCTAGAATCCTCCGAGATACTCGCGGCAACTTCATTTGGCGTCGCACACTTGGCCAACAAATGCGTCACCTGTGGCGACCATTGCCCCACAATACGAGCGCTCATGGCATCTGAATATGCATGCAGCTGCAACATCTCTTCATCCGTGTACCCAGAGCAGAGGAACACCAGTTCCTGTGCGGAGGCCAGCATGGCACGGGGCACGCGGGTCAGGGAGGCCAACAGGTCCACACTAGGTGGCGTGATCGCTAGTCGGCCATTGGACGAGGATTTTCGGCGCTGGTTTTGCTTCACGGCACGACTAGGCGTCGTCTGCGATGTGATATCTTCACTTGGAAGCAGGATATACATTTCCGGGACATGGCTTTCCTTGCGTGAACCAATCACGTACTTGACATTGTACGAGTCATCTGCGCACCAACGTTCACGACATATCGATAGAGAATACATAACGACGGTCAGCCATGGCGCAAACATAAGATACTTGAAGGAAGGAGGGTCAACGACGTACCAGGGTTGACGGCCGTGATCCACGCCGCGCCGCCAGGTTTGTTGATTCCACGCCAGGTGCGATCAATCACGTCCACGAGCTGACCAGCCACAAACACCACGCTCTCGCTACTGCTGCTGCCCACAATCGCGTCGCCATTGGAGTGCGTTGCTGGTATCGCAACGGTCCGTGTGGTGGAAATCTCGCTAATGCTCTTAAGTTGAGCAGTGGTTGGGATGGATTCGCTGGATCGATGGGTTACGCTCTCGACAGCCTCTTCTTCATTAATGATCGCCTCGGATGGAGAGACTGCAGGAGTGGTCTCTGTCAAATCGATAATCTGGCCTGCTTCAGATGGTATGGATGCGGCTGGTGCTGAAGTATTGTCGTCGTCGGCACTGCCGTGCCGCCGCCGTACGTCGTTGGCTTCGGTTTGGACTTTGGCTTTGGCCGCGATCAACGGATTGATCTGCACAGGTGATGACAACACACCGCTGTCACTCTTGTCCGTGGCGCGTGGCGCGCTAGCCCTTGGCGCCACTGGCGAGGGCAGGTCCATGGGCACGGAGGACCAAAGCGCCGTGGCGCCCAGCAGCTGCTGGATCATCGTGTCGTAGCGCAGGCGGCGCTTCTTGGTCGGCGCCTTGCAGATTGGGCACACGGGCTTGAGCTCCAGCGCACGGTGGATACACTCCTCGCAGAAGCAGTGGTTGCAGGGCAGCGTCGCCGGTGTGTCGTACGCGGAGAGACAGATGGCGCACTGCAACTGCGTCACAAAGCCCTCCATGGCGTCGCGCACGCGCTTGAGCATCGCGTATTGCGCGGGGGATGGCGGGGGCGGCGAGGGAGAGGGTGCCTCCGCCAGCTCGCCGTCTGCGGAGGCCGCTCCCTCTAGTGCTGACCCGCCTTCGTTCTCCATTGCGGATGTTGCTGTGGATGTCGTGGGGGCCATGTCGCTGTGTGCATCGGCATTCGCGCCACGATCATAACGCGGCATTATTGGTGTGCAAATAATGGCGCTAGGACACCATAATACAGGGACGCTTTGGGGGTCGCCCCGCGCGGTGTGGCGTGGGTGATTGAGTGAATTGATAGGAGAAAACCAGGGGCGCTTTATTCGAGTGGTTCACCGTACGTCCCTTGGTCAAGAAGCAGGCCCTCATTCACGCACAACCCGTCATCACCATTGTGAGCGGGATTTGGGATTAATACGAGCTGCTGGAGCTGAAGCGGAAGCTGGAGCCGCCATGAACCTGGACCAGTCGATGGTGCTGGTGGACCGCGCATTGGTGACGCTATGTGCGGAGCTGCCCGAGTCGCTGGGGCTCTACCACACGGCGCGTGATCAAATCACGGTCGGCGCCATCCGGTCCGTGCCCATGCTGGAACACATCACCCCGGGTTCCAAGAAGCACTTTATCATTCGGGACTGGATGCGCTCGTACGAGGATGGCGTCGACCAGATGCTGACCAACGAGATCAGTCTGGATTCGCTGCGCCAGACCATGAAGATGGAGCGCAAACAGCGCGCGCGGGAGACACGCGAGCAGAATAAGAAGATGATGCCGCGTGAGGGATCGGACGAGAATGCGCAGGCCAAGTCATCCACACGTGACACGGAGAAGAGCAAGAAGAACAAGAAGAAGAACGGCAAGGCACCGGCCACGTCGGGCAACCACAAGAAGACCCGCAAGCGTATTGATCACTCGGATAGTGAGGTGAGCGATTCCGACACGAGTACGTCGTCGAATCCGAGCGATTCGTTGGATGATGACGAGGAATCCTCCTCGTCGGGGAGTGACGTGGAGGAGGTGCCGCGTCCTAAGAGCAAAGGTAAGACCAAGGCCAAGGAGCGCAAGCGTTCGCACGGATCAGGTAATGGCAGTGCGACCGGTTCCAAGCGGAAATCGACTAAGAAGTCGAAGAAGCACGTCAAGTCCAACCTGCCACCGCTGGAAGTTGTGCTGTCCTCGGATGAAGACGATGAAGACACGAACGGTCTATTTGACACGGAAGACCCGGATGTGTACGAAGTGGAGACCATCCTGGACAAACGCGTGGGGCGCGACTATGGTGAACAGGATTTGTACAAGATTAAGTGGGTCGGGTACGAGGAAACCACGTGGGAACCGGCTGAGAACGTCTCGCCGGACCTGATTGAAGAGTTTGAAAGCCAAACGAACCGTGAGAACGAGTTTGTCGTGGAGGAGATCCTGGATCGCAAGACTGTGCGCGACAAAGCCACCGGCCTCAAGACCTTCAAGTACCTCGTCAAATGGGTGGGGTACACGGATAAGACGTGGGAGCCGGCCGAGAATTTGCCCCACAACCTGCGCCGCAAGTATGACCAGAAGTATACGGCTCGTAAGCGACGCCGTACGTAATGTGGAGGACGTGACATGCAACCGCTCGATCTGATTCATGTATTCCGTGCGATGTCCGCCTGGGGGTCATCCACGCAGCCATCCATGCGCATGCATCCCTTCCTCCGTTGGTTTGCGGAATTTCCCGTATTTTATTATTTTGGTGTTGCGGCTGCTTAACGGAAATATACTGTGCACCTCCAACGCGACTTGTTTTCGTCACATGGCAGAGGAAGTCGCACCTTCGTGCAACCTCCATTCCTCCCGTTATAAGAGCGAGGGGCACAGCAATCATCAAATCAAAAAAGGGGGGGGAATCTCTCTCCACAAGAGCTGTTGCCCTTTGCCCTCTGACTTGCCGCGGAGGGGGGGGGG
>JAADWT010000497.1:0-19475 GCA_023336285.1 Pythium grandisporangium
CCCCCCCCCCCCCCCCCCCCCCCCCCCCCCCCCCTAACAACTGCCATCGCACCGACAGCGCTGGAAGCGCAAGTCAGGTACAACGCTCATTTCATTTCCCAACTTGCGTCGCCTCGAACCAAGCCATCGGAACCAACTCCCTCCAAGCATGGCGATTCGCGGTAAGGCGCCGACCTTCCTGGCGTTGCTGCTTGCTGCATACCTTGCCGTCACGCAGGCAGCGTACTGGCTGGAGAACATTCCTCACAATGGCCTGGCCGCCTACAACACCAATCCCAACACCTACCCGGTGTTCCGCAACGTCAAGGACTATGGCGCAAGGGGTGATGGAGTCACCGACGATACCGCGGCCATTAACGCGGCGATTTCAGCTGGTAATCGCTGCGGATTTGGCTGTGACAGCACCACCACCACACCCGCTCTCGTCTACTTCCCAGCCGGTACCTACGTTGTGAGCAAGCCGATCATCGCGTACTACTTCTCGCAACTCGTGGGTGACCCGACCAACAAGCCCGTGCTCAAGGCCACGGCCAACTTCGATGGGATTGCCGTGATCGATGCCAACCCGTACGTCGGCGAGCCCAACTGGCACTTCAACACCAACAACTTCTACCGAGCCGTGCGCAACTTTGTGATCGATCTTCGCGGCATCTCGTCCGGCACGGGTATCCACTGGCAGATCGCGCAGGCCACGAGTCTCACCAACATCGTGTTTGAGATGACGGGCACGCAGTCGCAGGGGATCTTCATGGAAAACGGTTCGGGTGGTTTCATGACCGATCTGACCTTCAACGGAGGGCGTATCGGTGCGTTCCTGGGCAACCAGCAGTTCACGAGCCGTAACTTGGTCTTCAATGGCTGCGCGACGGCGTTGGAGGTGATCTGGAACTGGGCCTGGACGTTCAAGAGCCTGCACATCAACAACTGTGGCATTGGTGTGGATGCGCGTCAGAGTGGGGTCGGTTCCATCCTGATCCTGGACAGCACTATCACCAACACCCCCATTGGTGTCATGACGCTGGCCAACGGGGACGCGAATCCGCAGGCAGCCAACACCGTCATGATTGATAACCTCGTGACCAACAATGTGCCAAAGATCGTCGCGACGCCGTCGGGTCAGACGCTACGCGCTGGTTCCTCTGGCTCCGTGACCGTTGCTGGCTGGGCAAAGGGCCACACGATCGACTACGCCACTGGAAGCGCCTCAGAAGGCCGAGTCCAGGGCGACTTCACTCCGTTCCAGAAGCCCAGTGCGTTAACCAAGGACGGTGCATTCTTCGAGCGAACGCGTCCTCACTACGAATCGCTGTCTGCCTCTGACATTGTAAGCGCGCGTGCTGCTGGCGCCAAGGGAGACGGTGTCACTGATGATACCGCGGTGCTTCAGAGGTTGTTTGATACGTACGCCAACAGCGGCAAGGTCATCTTCCTTGACCATGGTTTCTACAAGATCACGTCCACGTTGACCATACGCCCGGGCACACGCCTCACGGGTGAGGTCTGGTCAAACCTGGTGGCCTCAGGCTCCTACTTTAGCGACCAGACCAACCCGCAGGTAATGCTTCGTGTGGGGCTTCCGGGCGACACTGGCGTGATTGAGCTGGTGGACTTGGCGTTGATGACCCAGGCACCTGCGGCCGGAGCCATCCTGATTGAGTGGAACAACGCTGACCCGGCCGGTCAGCAGGGTGTGTCTGGTATGTGGGACGTCCACGCTCGTGTCGGTGGAAGCGCTGGCTCAAACGCACAGAGTGACAAGTGCGCCAAGAACCCGAATGGACCGGCGACCGTGAACCCGGCCTGTATGACTGCATTCATGTTGATGCACGTGGGCAAGACCGGTAGCGTGTACATGGAGAACAACTGGCTCTGGACGTCTGACCACGAGTTGGATCTTCCGGATCACGAGCAGGTGACTCTGTTCGCTGGTCGTGGGTTCTGGAGTGAGTCGACGAATGGTCCGTTGTGGATGTACGGCACTGCTTCGGAACACAACGTGCTGTACCAGTACATGTTCACCAACACGAAGAACGTGGTGCTGGGCCACATCCAGACGGAGACGCCGTACTACCAGAGCCACCCGGGTGTGCAGCAGCCGTTCGTGACCAATCCTGCGTACAGTGATCCTGTCTACAACTGTGCGCCTGGTGACCGAGCGTGTGCCAATTCGTGGGGTCTCCGCGTGTACAACTCGAAGGATATCTTGGTGGCTGGTGCTGGGTTGTACAGTTTCTTCGATAACTGGTCGCAGGACTGCCTCAAGGTGACTCCACAGACGTGTCAGACGCGTATGACGAGTATTGAAGGCACGAGCAGCAACATCGTGATGTACAACATGAACACGGTGGGCACGACCCAGATGATGACTGTGGACGGCATTGATGCCGGCTTACAGACAGTGTCCACCAACAACTCGTTCGCCCATACCTCTGTCTTGATCTCGGCCAAGTCTTCTTCCACTGGTACGCCAACGCCGACGTCGGTGCCCCCAACCCCTACGTCCAACCCCACTCCGACCCCGACCTCGACCCCGAACCCTACCCAGACCCCGACCCCGCCCACGCCCACGCCTACGACCCCAGGCACCTGCGCTCTGGAACAGAATGTGGATTACCCGGGTTATGACATGGCCGTGGTGCCCAGCGCGGCGGCTTCGGGCTGCTGTAACATCTGCTCGTCCACGGCTCGTTGTGTGGCCTTCTCGTGGGCGGCGGGCAACTGCTATTTGAAGGATGTCAAGGCGGCACCCGTCACGGTGGCGGGTGTAGTGTCCTCCACGATCGCGAACACTCCTGCGCCAACACACGCTCCGTCCTGCACGGTCGAGCCAGGTATCGACTACATCGCCAACGACGTGGGCACGGCGCCAAGCGTGACGGCGGCTGGGTGCTGTCCATTGTGCGCAAGCTTTTCGGGCTGCCGTGCCTTCTCGTGGCTCAGTGGCATGTGCTACTTGAAGAGTGCCAAGACCACGACCGTCACCAACGCACTGGTGACGTCGGGCTACATTTAGGACTTCAATGTGAGCATGTTGTCGCGTGCAATGCGAGATGAGATTGATGTGATGGACATACGTGCCAAGAGACCATGTAGTCTATCCGGACTGGAGGTCATCGACCCAATATTCATATGTTCTTTGCGTTGAGAGTTGGGTTCTGAGTTTTTTGTTGCTTTTTGTTGTTGCTTTTTTATTTTTTTGCTTGGTTGTTGTTTGGCGTTTGGGCGGAATCCGGTAGAGCAAATAATTGATGGGGTATCTCTCAATTCATGACAAATTTCTTCACACTTCCCACTCACTTTCTTAGAAATGGGAACCACTGCCGCAGGTGTCGGTGTGGGAGTGAAATCGCTTGTTGTTTTCTTTTTTTTGTTTTGTTTCTTCTTTTCGTTGGGCCACTCGGCAATTTTCTTTTAGAGGAGCAATGGCATCGCAACACGAGGACGACGAGGCAGGGTCAAGACTCCAACGAGCACTGGAATGCCTTGGATTGATCTTGGCTATTATAGCCATCACCGCGATTGCTGTACAATTATTGACGGGTTGGTGGGTGTTGCAAGGCATCGTGCCACTACCAAATGCCCTTATTGGCGTCACGATCCTTCGCTGCCTTTGTCTTCTTGACGCGTTTGCGCTTGGTGTGGTAGCGTGTGACAAGGATGTGGGGACCCATGGGTGTGCGCAAGCCAAGGTCGTCAAGGGCATCGTGGGTGGACTGATCGTGACAATGCTGGGGCTCCAAGTCGTGGTTATGACGATGCCGGTTCTAACGGCAGACGCACCACTTCAACTCTCGTTTAACGAGCGCTACTGTCATTTCCGAGCGCGAGGTGTGTGTCTAGATAGGAATGCATCCGCTCAAAGCTACGAGGATTTGTTTCCTGCTGGACAACGAGACGCGATGCACATACATGCGGCCTTCCCACGTCCTCGATTTCGTAGCGGCATGCCGCCGAGGGCGCTGGCGATGCCATGGGAAAACGTGCTTGATCAATGTAGCAATCTGCTGGAAGACGACGATGGGGCCAATGGTTTGCAGTGGACCAGGGTCTTGGAAACGTTTCCACCGACGCGAGCATGCGATAAGTGGTGTGGCATCTTCGTCTCGGCCAAGTCGGATACGAATGCAATGTCGGCATTGTTTAGTTCGGTGGAGGCCCGGGCACGGTACGCTTCGGCGATCGCCAGTGAAGATCAAGACAGCCAGTCGCCGTTTAATCTTCACCGAGACGCCATGAACGCGTATTACCGCGCATACGCGGGGATTGCGAACGTAGCGTGGGTGCTTCAACTGCTTTTGGTGGCTGTCCGATGTATGCATATGATGGTAGCGAGATCCAAGGCTTCGGATGGCAAAGAGGCAGCGATCGCGGCCACCGGCAACGACACTATCAAGACGGATATCGAGTGGGTCAAGTTCACGAGTATCTAGCACGTTGATAGCCAATAAAACGTGGGTATGCAATACGATACGGCATGTTAGTGACTTGTCTGAACCAAACGTGAAGTTGTAACGCGCCGCAGGGCATTGACTCGTGATAACAGGAACAGTGCAATGATTGGTCGAGGTATGGCATCATTACCTTTTCTTCAAGTCTCATCCTGGCTGGAGTTGGAGTTCTCTATTGTGGAGCGAGGTCTCAGGCAACCAACGCTCTCAATGAGGACAATGATCCCCATCACATTGACGACTAACATGTCGTTGGACCAAAACATTGGTGCATGTTGAGCGTGTTGCGGTCGTGCGCTGGATTCTACTCTTGATAGATGTACTCTATGGTCAAGCAAACATGGGTGCGATTTCCCCTTTCAACCAAAACTCTTGAAGTCCGTCATCAATCAAAATCAATCGATCACTTGGAGTTGTCAGGGTCGTGACGAGGAGAGCTCGATATCTGTTCACATTTCTTCACACGTTCTTCTGTAATCGCTGAAAAACAGCTAAAATCCACGAGCCACACGGCTGGTTCCATGTCGTAGTGAGCGCAGGATCGCTTTTGTTCCGCAGACCAACACAAACAAATTTCAATGCGACATCACACCATGGAAGGTGGTCGTATGCTCTCGGGCTGTGGATACGTACTGATTGTCCTGATGAGTGTGACTGGTGCGTTGCTAGTAAATCAAATCTACATGTGGTCGACGTTGTTCCCCAGTGGCGTCCTCGACGCTGTCGCGTTGATTTTCGCTGTCCGGGCACTGTGTGTAGTTGAAGCATTGGCGTTCGTATTGCGAAAGGAACACCCGCACGGGTACCCAAATGCGGCTTGGGCGAAGCTTCTTGTCGCGAGTGTAATAGTGACGCTGCTCGGACTGGAGGTATGGGCACTGCAATCGCCATGGCTGACACCAGATGCATCAAGCAAACCCACATTCAATGACCGCTACTGCCACTTTCGAGCGCGTGAGGTATGCCTGGACGAGTATGCCCCCACGCACAGCTTCAGTGACGTCTTCCCGTCCTTGCCAAGAATAATCGAATAACACGCTGAAATACCCGCGACAGTGATGCCCTCGTCTCGTTCGCTTCGTGATGATGGCCACTCAGACAAGCCAGGTCACCATGTGGTGTCTCGACCAGAGACGATGTTTGCGCGATGCCCCCGCCTAGTGCATGGTGATGATACGAACGAGGTTGGCCAATGGACGTCTGTGATCGAGGCGTTTCCACCCACACGAGCCACAGACCCATGGTGTGGCGTTTTCATAGCGACGTGGATGGATTCAATGACCCCAGTTGATGATGAAGCAGCCCACACAATCGCTGATCATCACCGTAAGACGATCTCTCCATTTGATGCACACTTGGCGGGCATGCGTGCATACTATCACGACTATGTGTGGTCGGATAGCGTGGCGTGGGTGTTTCAGCTGCTCTTGATGCTTTCGGACTGGGTTCCTACTGGCTGGATGTAATGCACGATGGAAAAAAGATGAGGATGCTATGACCACTCGTAATGGTTCTTCCCTGGCGGACATGGAGAGCATCAAGGCCACCCAAGATGATGACGAAGACTGATGCAGCGTGTGGATGGATGAGCAGGACAACCAGCTACAGCAGCTATAGCTATAGCTGGCTTATCACGGAAGATTTGTGCGACCCTTGGTGGTCTGGCCCTGGGAATGAGATTGCATGTTGACAATGACACAAATATATATCTAGTCTTCTACTGTAGTCTCTTCGAGACTTGGAAAATGAAGAATGATGCCGAGCCACCGCTGTTGGCAGCGATGCTCGCGCTAACGTCGATCGCGACATCCCTCTACGGCCCCACGAAGCAGCGCAAGCAAATCACTGGTAAAGTGTGGCGATTTACGGTACATGGCCGAATTGGGCGCCGTTGACAATCGATTGACCAACTGCTCGCGGTGTTTTTGTAGACGAATTGGGGGTGACGCTTTTCACGTCGGACGCGTACACGATCATGCAGCGAGTTCAAAGCGAGCATGCTGTAGCTGACATCCTTCGAAGAGCGTTAAGCGAGCAAATGCAGCAGTGTGGATCTGTACGTGAAGGTAGCGCGTGTGATGTGATCGATAGTCGGCGCTGAGGAAAGCGGCATATCTCTAACACCAACGATTCGATGACCAGAGCTGCTCCTCGCTAGTCAATCTAAGCCACGTTTTGCTGGATGCCACGGCAGATTTGCTTCGTCGAGGAGTCTCCATGTACGTACTTTTCTATCCTGTTGATCGCAGGATCTGACGCCACGACTCACACTGTGGCGGTGATGCCATAGCCAGATGCTGAAACGCACGTTGACATTCGTTGCTGGGGTTTGCATCAAGGTAGGCACATGGCAATCAGGGAGGGGGGGGGAGGGGGGAGGAGGATACGTCAATGTTGACTTGACGGATGATTATATGGAGCATCGTAGGCGTGTACACAGATGCAGCTTCCGCTCGAAGAGCTTGCTGGATGGATACCTTCGTTTACTCGTCCAGAGAAACTCCGATGGCTAGGGTGTCATCTGCAACTGGAGGCTTTGCATGATGGTGCTGACCAACCGATGACTGCGATGAACACGGCTGTTCAAGTAGCAATTATGCTCGGTCCGTCATTCGAGGCCAATCGAGATGCACGCGTTCAAGATATGATGGCCATACGCGCACACTATGGCGCCAGTTCCATCAACACCGCACTTGTTCTGCCGGGGCTGGTTGTAGCAATGACGAAGGATGACGCGTATTCGGTCGCGTGTCTTCAGCGCACGTATTCAGAGTCGGCATGTGATACGTTGCATCGCTCTGGTATTGCATTCATTGATGGAGATATCTCCGTTCCCACAGACGAAGAGACACAGTTTTTCGCTGCTCTCCAGGACGTTGAAGTGATTTTCCTGTCTGGAGATATTACGGATATTGCCGCAGACGCCTTATTGGCCGCCAAACACCGTGTTCTTTGTATACCAGTGGTCTCAGCCGGTGAATTAGACAAGCTCCGATTGCTTTGCGGTAGTGGTATGCTTGTAGAGTCTGTCGTTGAGATTCGACCGATTGCTGTGAGCCAAAAGACCATCGCGATTCGGAAAATTGCTGTTCCAAGCTCGCCGCAGCCCGATTTCCACACCTCCGATGTGGACCAGCAACCGATATTGTATGTACAGATCGCTGTTGACAAGTGTTCCGCTTCGATGTCGAGCCACGAGCAATCAACGATCGTGTCGGTTCTTGTCCAGGCACCGACAGAGTCACATGCCGTTGAGCTTAACTCGCAAATCTGGAAATGCCTGCATCGTCTCCAGAGTACGCTTCATAGTGAATGCGTGCTTCCAGGCAGTGGAGCCTTGCTATGTGGATGTCATGCCGTACTTCGTAAGCATCTCTGCTCCCTGGACGCTGCCACAGAGCCAGATACGTGCCAAATCGTGGCTCGCATCGCGGATGCATTCGTTCGCCTCGGGGTCACGTTAGTACAAAACACTGGGAACAATCCAGACTTTTTGGCGGATTACGCACGTGTAATATCTGTCGGAAACCAGTATCGGGAGGGCATGCAGCAGCTCGGACCAGAGAAATTCTTCTCCATGTGCCCCTACTCGGCCAGCCAAGATTTTGCATTGTTGCCCATAGCAACTTACCGCCGGATGACTGACTACACGGCCACTGTCCGAGCTATCCAGCGGGCCTTCCGGATCGTACAGCTCGTTTTAGACGTCGACCGCTACTGGGTCAACAACTCAAGTCTATCCACAAGCAGCAAGTCGTAGATGCAAGCGAGGAATGCAGTAGCGTCTCGAGCCCAGGGTATCTACGTTAACTTAATTGCACTTGATCCGTGACGGTTCGCAAAGATTTTGTTTGTTTGTTTTTTCCTTCCAGATCTTCTTCATCGACGCCAAACCAAGAGCAAAAATTACTAGTAGTACCATGTGGAGCGTCACCAATATCACGACAGCCATGCTGGTGGCCATGCAGCAGCGATCCACGTTCGGGAATGCCACGCAGGACGCGGGTCATCTGACCCCCATGATATTGGACACGCAGCTGGTGTCCTCACCTGGGTTCTTTATCTGTGCGTCTCAGATCCACGGCATGAACGGATTCTACCGGCTCAGCGACGAGATGCATGCAGAAGATGACACACCCGTCTACATTCGAGAGGATGAGCAAGATAAGACCGACCAGGAGAACCCACTCGCGGTGGATGCCAGTGATTTCCGACTCTTTCGGCGCCATGGGTTCTGGATGTTTGCCGATGTCGGTCAGTGGCCACCGACGACACATTTTCGTTGTGACCCCACCAAGCGCGATATTCCGGCTGTGAATACGTTCACTGCCTGCGGGATAAACAGAGCCGTGCCCCCATTGATGGGGTACTCCCCTGCCAACCCGTCACACCCCGTCGGTCACTTGATCCTGCAGCAAGAACCGTGCCAACAGCAGCTGCATGCCTCCTCGACAGCGAAATCGGAGCTCTAACACCGTTCGTAACGAGTCTATCTTTTTGTTTCCAAGCCAATACACTCTCCCATTCTGACTTCTACTGCCACTTGAGCACACTCCGTCAACTTCCATCATCCTTTATCGCTAGCACTAGTTCCATTGCACAGCCGCGTTCTCGCTCCGAATGGCGAGCACAGAGCCAATGGCGAGGTGGTCGGATGGATAGACTCTGTTGGGCAGCCAGGGCACCGCGCGTGTTTCCGCGTTGGGTAGCTCAGGAGCGACCCATTCGCCCATGTAGATCAGGTCATCGTTCCGAGTGACATGCACAGTATCCTTCCAATCGTCTGGCTTGTGCTTGACCCATTCCGTATCGACAATCCGCTCCGGTTGGCGAACATCCTCACCAAGCAGGCGTAACTCGTCCAGCTCGGGGAGCGCCAGCAACTCAAAGGCGGCAAACTGCCCGCTCGAGAAGAAGATGTAGTCCACGGTCGCGGTGCAGGCCTCACTGACCATCGTGAACTCGGGTTCACTGAGCTCGCCGTGATAAGTCGCGTACGCGCTCTCAAACTGTTCGCAGTGCACAATGGCATCATCTCGATCACCGCGTGGCATGCCCTGCAGCGAAGGCAACGTTGAGTACTGCTTGGCGTCGTCTGGCCAGTGGTCCTGGTGGAGCCGACGCGGCGAGACGGCGAGGTTATTGGCACCAGTGTCGAAGCGAGGCGTGTATCCCGAGCCAATGGACGGTGAATACGGTTTCACCTGCGGTGGGATATCATCCACATACAATGAAGACATTGTCGCTTGCGCGGTACTCATGTCCGCATTGTCACGCGTACGAACGGATTCTTGATGGTTTTGGGCCTTCACATCGATTGTGGTGGACATCGGACCCAAAGAAGACAGGCTTTTGCTTTCGCTACTCAAACTTGATCGTTGGCGGTCAAGACTCGCCTCCGTGACCGACTTTGGCGTTGCCATCGGTCTAGACGGTTGACTGAAGGGACCATACCCGTGTTGGTTCCTCGCGGCAATTCGGAATTGATATGGCACACCTGCGCTCAGCATCGTGACGGTGTACTCGGTCATGTCTTGATCACCGTCCACTTCAATCTCGTGCATATTGAAACCAAGCGTCGCGCTCGTACAATTCTTGATTGCGATCTTGTACCCACACACAGATTCGTTCGCACTACCTTGCTTACTGCCCGCGAGCGAGGACGACGACGGTGGTGGTGGTGGTGCTGTCCACGCAATCGTGATCGACGATGGTGTCGCCTCGATTGCGATTGGCCGTCCCATTTCGACTGGTTTCTCTGGTCCAGGCCGCCGTCGTCCGGTGCGAATGACGTGATAGACGTCACTGCTGGGTAGTGCGTTAAACGTGCCCGTAAGGAGGATGGGGAGTTGGAAACTGGCGTTGATTGTCACGATCTCGCGGCACAGAAATTCAGTTTGAAGCACGCGCACGTAGTCCATCCCAGGGTCACAAGGGGCCGAGGACGCAAGCTGTGTGGTGACCACACAGAGTGCACTGGGGAATCGTGAGTGTTCCCACGGCTGCAAGTTCACGAGCAAGGCGAGTCGGTCTTGCTGGCACCTGGCGACGAGATTGACGTCGCTGACGGCAGTAGCAACGCGATTCAAGTCGATCTCCCACGTTCGAAACAACTGGAACGTATCCTTGCGGAACACTATCACAAGCCCATTGTCGGCGGTACCGCTCGGATGAGTAGCGTACACGCTATCGTATCCTCCAGCCGATAACTTCTCGGCCCAGTAGTCCTCGTAATCGTCGACTTCCTAATTGAACAAGGGTAAGCGGATGATTAGCTTTTGGATCGTGCATATGCTGAACAAACTCAGCACATGGACATACCTGTAGGCATAGGATATCAGCATCGTACCCCATTATCTCTCTGTCCACCAGGACCATTCGCGATTGCCCACAAAAACAAGTTAGTTCGTGGGAAGCGCGCGAGAGACTTACATTTCTGGCAAGTCTCACGGTGTACCTACATACTGTAATAAAAGTTCTCGCCGTCGTGTGATGGTTAGTAGCGCCGGATCCACGTAGCCCCGATCGGCTCGCAGTAGGCGACGCGCGCCCATTTGCGAGAGTATGTTGTAGCTCACTATGGTGACCTTTTCCAGGTCGGCCAGGTCGGCAAGCGCGGCCAGCTCTTTCCTTGCCGGGATAAACGATCTTGCCGGTGGTGCGGTGTCTGCGCTGCATACGTCCTGTAGTGGAGTGCCTGCATCATTCACAGAGCTGCCGTGCTGATCCATGCCATTCGTGTAGCTATCCATGCTTTAAGCGTGCTC
Organism: Pythium grandisporangium; assembly: GCA_023336285.1. NCBI lineage: Eukaryota > Oomycota > Peronosporomycetes > Pythiales > Pythiaceae > Pythium > Pythium grandisporangium. Next base: position 11,216 of record JAADWT010000497.1, read on the forward strand.
CAAATTTGAAGATTACCTGCCGATTGTCACAGTCGTGCCCAAAAACAAACTACAACCCTTCGATGAAGAGTCGGGGCTCACGGGTAATGCAAGCAGTATCCAAGACTTGTATTGGCTACAAAGAGAACTACCCGGACACTTCATATAAGTGCATGACATGGCTTCTTCGCGCGCTGCCTGTTTACTGTTGCGCAAGTGTGTCGGGGGCCACCTGCTCTCTCGTCAGAGCAATGTCATTTGGCATTTGCGTTGTCATCGCACTTTCGACTATCAAAACCAATAAACTGCCCAGAATATCGGAAAATAGAGAAAATATTGCCAACCAGTTCACTAATGTGGTCCACATCGAGATGGGTTGAGTGAGCTCTTCGCCAATCACCACGCCCATTCGCGCACATCATCAACCGCAAAGGGAATCAATCACCTCTAGACGATGGCGGCGACAGCGACGGCAGCGGCGACGACGGCTGTCAAGGCGCTGGACAAGAACCTGTTCAAGACGACCCTGCAGGTCGTGGGTGTGCGCGTGGAGGCCAAGAAGATTGGGCGCGTCGTGCAGGCGCTGCACGGCCATTTGCTCAACCGCCCGCGCCTGCGCAATGTTGTGCCCGACCCGATGATGAACGAGGAGCGCTTTAAGAACTCAGCCAGCAAGCTCATTCTATTGAATGAGAAGGTGCGCGACAAGGAGACGCTGCAGCCACTCTCGGATGACCTCATCTCGTTCCTGCGCGCCGAGAGCCTGGACTTTGTGACCCACGCCATTGAGCTCGACTACTCGTACTTCCCCGTGGACCATGTCTTGAGCAAGGTGCTGCCCTCGGGCATGGACATCCCGTCCTCATTCGAGTCCGTGGGCCACATTGCTCATCTCAATCTGCGCGACTACCATTTGCCCTACAAGCACATCATTGGGCAAGTGATCCTCGAGAAGAATGCGCCGATCCGAACTGTGGTGAACAAGACGGAGACGATCGAGACCAAGTTTCGCACGTTCCCGATGGAGGTGATCGCGGGTGAGGATGACCTGAACGTGGAGCTTCATGAAAGCAAGGCCACGTTCCGATTCAACTACGCTGAAGTGTACTGGAACTCGCGCCTGCAGCAGGAACACCTGCGTATGATCCGATCGTTTACGGAAGAGGATGTGATCTGTGACATGATGTGCGGCATTGGACCCTTCGTGCTCCCACTGGCACTGCGTGGTTGCTCCGTCTTCGCCAACGACCTCAACCCACGCAGTTACCACTACTTGGTGGAGAATATCAAGCTCAACAAGGTGCAGAAGAAGGTGGAGGCGTACAACCTCGATGGCCGCGAGTTTGTGGATCGCCTTCTCACTGAGCGCAAGCAGTTCACCCAAGTGCTGATGAACCTGCCGGCCATCGCGCTCGAATTCCTGGATGTCTTCACGGGCAAGTTTGATCACTGGGAGGGCGAGTTGCCGTGGATTCACTGCTACTGCTTCTCCAACGCCGAGAGCTTTGAGAAGGATGTGCAAGAGGTGCGTGAACAACATGGTGCTCAACGTATATTGATGCCGCGTGTCTTGGCATGAGGTAATTTTAATTATTCTAACTTGTCTGTCTGCCTTTTCTCTTTGTCACAGCGAGCGGAAGCAGTTCTGGGCGGTGCGTTGGATCCAGCTCGCACCAAGTTCCACCAGGTGCGCGACGTGTCTCCAAAGAAGGTGATGATGTGCATCTCGTTCCAGCTCCCCGAGCACATTGCGTTTACATCGGAAAGACGTGAACCTAAGCGTCGCAAGTTTGACGACGACAAGGCGAAGGAAGCAGAGGAAGAAGAAGAAGAGAAGGATGAGGTTGACAAGGCCACGGAATGAACAGGGTTCCAGTGGCGTAGACAGGATCCACAACCACACCCACAAACACGGTGGTATATGGAAACTCGGAGATGCGAATAGATAGATTGGTGCAACAATAACAACGAACAAGTGGTTGATGCTGCTGGTGGGAAACAAATATCCTTCATCACTTTTTTAATTTTGTTTTGGCGCTGGACGGAAACGTGGTGTGGTGGTATGGGCGTAGTATTAGCTGGACGAAGGATCCGCCAGTGGCTTCAGCAGGACGTGGCAATCTGGTGGATGAATCCGTTTGTAGTAGTTGCGGATCGTTTCCGTGATCTGAAAACCAAACGAGCTATAGAATTGAATCGCAATGAGGTTGCTCGTCTGTACGTGAAGATAAATATGATGCACACCATCCCTGCATGCCTGCGCGATAACGCTGCGCAAGAGAGCACCCCCTTCGCGGAAACAGCGGACACACACACACAGCTATTATTGGTGCATTCATCCATGCAGCTTAGGTGATAAATGGAGGTACTTACCGATATGGCATTGTCGATATGGCGCCAGCACACCGAGCGTCATAATGTACGTGCATTGTGATGCTGGGTCTTGTGCTTCGGGCTCGAGGCGACAACAAATGGCGCCAACAATGAATCCATCCCAGTATGCTGCAGCAGAAACCCATAACGTATTATGCGTTCCATTAATGATGCACCCTGACAAGCATACCCACCGAGAGACGCTGACATGCACCATGCATATAGTAGACACACACATGCACGAATTACCTAGCCACTTACCATATTTGCTATACCCCGAGGGTGTAAGCAGCACGTCACCGTAGAACGTGTCATTGTAGCGCACGGGGAAGATGGTGAGATTCAGCTTTCGCAGCATCTCCACGTTCTTGACCGTAATAGGACCGAACGCGACGCTACGGCATTGCCTTGCAGCGCCCGCACGACACTCCACAGTGCCGCTTCCAGCGGCCATACTGCAATGGCGCGGGTCTACCAATGGCAGCTTCTCAGTGTCCACCTCCGGCTTCGTGTCTGCATCCGCACTAGTAGTACTACTTGTCATCGTCGTGGCTGGTCCTCCTGGATCGCTTCCGCGCGTGCAGCGCTCGGGCCCACGCCCACGCCCACGCGTCAGCTCCACCTCGCCTCGAGACGCAACCTGTAGCACCGTCTGCGCCGTCATTGCTCCTCCACGAGCGTCGTCGCCGCCGTCGCTTCTTGATCCGTAGCACCAGTATCTCTCCAAACCCGTTTCTTAGGCCGTTAGCACGCGCGATGACCTATGTGAGCGTTTTTACGCGAATTTTGGCGATCTTCCGCAAGAAAATCACGTAAACATCCTTTTGCACCGCTTTATCCGGACTTGGCCCTGCGCAGGATATTACTCCGGATAAGCTCACTTCCCCCTGTTGATGGGTGCATCCGGATTTGTGGAGCCACAAGAAGTTTCGGCCCACAATTTCAACCAATCAAAGTGTCCACGTAGTCTGTTTCCACCAATCCAGCGGGACCAATCTTTGTGGTGAACAGTGGAGGCCGCTCCTCCCCTCCTCCTCGCCGGAGCAAGCGCACCACCACCTTGGCTCCACCCGGAAAGTCACTACGCAAAAGACTTTCCAGAGCCTTTGCCTATCACCAGCCCCATTAGGTCCATTAGCTCCATCAGCACCACCGCCACTATGGATATGGACGCCGTGCTACCGCCGCCGCCGCCGACAACCACGCAGACGCTCTTCCGCCGCAACCGCACGCGTGTGAAGGAGCTGTTCGCCGGTGGACTGGTGCTCGAGGGCCAGACCGTGACGGTCAAGGGTTGGGCCAAGACGCTGCGTGAAGCCGGTGCCGGCGCATTCGCGTTCCTGGAGCTTAACGATGGCTCGTGCTTTACGGGTGTGCAGTGCGTGATCACACGCGACACGACGGAGGGCTTTGAGCGTGCCATGGAGTCGGGTGGTGTCGGTGCAAGCTTTAGCGTGACGGGTGTGGTGGCCAAGAGCCCCGCCAAGGGCCAAGAGATTGAAGTCAAGGCCACCAAGGTGGAGGTCTACGGGAACATCCCGGACCCGGGCACGTACCCCATGTCCAAGAAGCGCCACACCCTGGAGCACCTGCGAGAGCATGCGCACCTGCGCCCGCGCTCTAACATCCACGGCGCCGCCATGCGCGTGCGCAACGCCATGGCATTTGCGACGCACCAGTTTTTCCAGACGCGTGGCTTCCTCTACGTGCATACGCCCATCATTACCGAGTCGGACTGCGAGGGAGCTGGTGAAATGTTTGCCGTCACGACTCTGCTCTCCAAGCACACGGATGGCAAGCTGCCGACGACGGCCGAGAACAAGATTGACTACTCGAAGGATTTCTTTGATCGCCCATCGTTCCTGAGTGTCTCGGGCCAATTGAATGTGGAAACGCACTGCTGTGCGCTGTCGGATGTGTACACGTTTGGCCCCACGTTCCGTGCCGAGAACTCCAACACGTCGCGTCATTTGGCTGAGTTTTGGATGGTGGAGCCCGAAATCGCCTTTGCTGACCTGCACGACAACATCAACTTGGCCGAGGACTACCTCAAGTTCTGTGTGCAGTACGCGATGGACCAGTGCGCGGAAGACTTGGCGTTCTTCAATAAGACGGTCGAGAAGACCCTGCTGGAGCGTCTGAGCAACACGGTGGCGGCTCCGTTTGAGCGCATCTCGTACACGGATGCCGTGGCGTTGCTCTGTGAACCGGCGCATCTCAAGGCGGGCAAGTTTGACAAGAAACCGGAGTGGGGTGTTGATCTTGGCTCGGAGCATGAGCGGTATTTGACCGAGAAGGTGTACAAGAAACCCGTGGTGATCTTTGACTACCCGAAGGAGTTTAAGAGCTTTTACATGCGCCTCAACGATGACGGCAAGACCGTGGCCGCGTGTGACGTGCTGGTTCCCTACGTGGGCGAGATCATTGGTGGCTCGCAGCGTGAGGAGCGCCTGGACGTGCTGGAACAGCGCCTGGTCGAGGGCGGTGCCAACCCGGAAGAGTACTCGTGGTACGTGGACCTGCGCAAGTACGGGTCGGTGCCCCACTCGGGCTTTGGGCTGGGCTTTGAGCGACTCGTGCGATACGTCACGGGCATTGAAAACATTCGTGATGTCATTCCGTTCCCGCGGTGGCCGGGCAACGCCGCGTTCTAAGCGGCAGATGACGGACAAGCATTGGTAGTGGCTTGGGCTTGTGTTTCGACTTTTGTATCTCGTTCTCCTTTCTTGCTGCATGCTTCTTTTTTTTCTGAGACGCGAGCGATATAGAGGTGTCAACCGAACGCATCGGCAAGCGCTGGCGCTGGATCATGTAGCACGCTCGTAGCAACGCGTGTTTATAATCCACAATGAAAAAACAGAGTACTGCATCGCATGATTCCCTCTTCATTTGCTACTGTAATGTCTCCTTCTCGTGGGTTATTATATGGTTTCTTGTGCGGGACCCAGTGAGCTCTACACTACATATGGACCTAGGGGTGACGGAAGAGCGTGATGCATTTCTTGCCCACGTTAAAGCGCACAAAGTTCTTGCTCTCGTAGGAGAAGGCGCATTTGTATTCTGACCCCACGATGCAGTGCCACGTGGGGCCATATTTTTCCTCCATCCATGTCTGGCAAGCGCAAGATCAACCATACAAATGCTCATATACGTAAGCTACGATCACTTGGCAACTGCAATACGAATTGCGGTGATGGAGGGGACTTTATGAAAAACTAGTTCTGGGGTGTACCTTGACATGCTTGGCGATTTCTTTTTCTTGCGTGTACTGCTCTAGCGCGACCCCAGCCTGCGTCATGGCGTCATTCTGTATCACATCCATAAGCCACATCAGTTGACATATGCATATTGGGAGGATAGGAGAGGGAGAGGAAGCGACTTGAAATGCAACCTCCATCGTCGCATACCTTCATGTCGCCATGCTCATCCACTGCTCCCGCGACGCATCACCGTACGCAACAGAATGAGCCATGATTGCGACAACACACGATTGAATACAACCAACACCACAACAGCTAGAGGTACGCACTGTCTGTATCCATCTGTTTGTTGTTTTCGTTCGTCATGCTGGTGATGTGTCCGCGTCGCTCGACTCGATTCGTATGCCAAAATGCCATTCATCATCAGCAGCGCCAAGCCATAAACGCGAACAACGCCCCTTCAAGATCGGGCTCGCAATTCAATGAATTGAGTGAAATTGTAGTCGAATTGATGGTTGCAATCTGTTCTCGAATGTGTGGAGATATAGCCAATCAGCGTCAGGCAGGTTGGATTTTGGCGGCAAAGCGTCCAGATTGGCGCCCAGCGTGAAAAGCTACGAGGAACCCAAGACACTCTATTAGTGTGGGGGGAGTGAACGCTGGACGGCGACCATGACGCACGATCTCTCGGCACGCATCGAGTACTCGGAGAAGTACGTGGATGACTCGCATGAGTACCGGTACGTGTGTGTGCTATTGTTGTTGTTGCTGTGTCAGTGCCGCGGTCTGAGCGTGTAGCGATCAGCGATCCGCGATGGAATCGACGAGCGGCAGAGGGGTCACGCTCCCATTGTTGGATGACGAATTGACGAAGAGCATACGCTTGTGTTGGTATGTGTCTGCTGGCCGGCGATAGTCATGTGATTCTGCCCAAGGAGATGACGCGAAGTCTACCCGACCGATTGCTCTTGGAGCAGGAATGGCGTCAGCTGGGCGTTCAGCAAAGCCGCGGCTGGGTCCATTACGCGATCCACAAGTATGTCAATCCACTCGTTGGGGCTTGCTTGCCTTTAATGGGTGGCGTAGGCTCCTAACTGATTCTTGTACTGATTGCGTTGCCTCCTTCGTCTTGTTCTTTAGGCCAGAGCCCCATATCTTATTATTCCGACGTCCTCTGGGCACAGACCCAGCTACCGGCCGCATCAACGCCATGCTTGAGAAAGAAGCAAAGGACAAGTACGCCAAGGAGTTCCAATGAACACGCAGCGGGGAAGCGCATCCTTCAAATTCGCTAGTGCCCTGCCCGCCAGATACAGTCCTGTCACGCACCCGTGCTGCATGCATTAACGCTTGGGGAAGCACGTAGTCGTGACATCGGGCGGGACGTGTGTGTGTGTGAATAGCTTCATCTTCGCCTTACTTGCCAACCCGCGCCCGCTTTCTTTGGTAGCGCACAGTCAACCAAGCAGATTTGGATTTCTATTGTATCCGCTGCGTCGGCTGATTAGGAAGGTCAAAATACATGAATACCGGATACCTAAAATGCTCTCTTCCTTGAATTCGTTCGTGCCGGATTCAGGCTACTGCACCGGACACTCACCTTCTACAGATGCACACGTATTAATACGTTCATACGGTACGTCCACAGGGCGTACCTCACCGCGTGATCCAGTCCTGCATGCTCTGGATTGCCAAAGCCACCGCGCCATATCCCATCTCCATCAGTGAAATCACCCACCACCTTCTTCAAGATTAATACCTGGGTCCGGAATCTACTTCCGGATGGAATCCGGCATCATAATGGCAGAGCAGAATGCATTACTTTCCAGCCACGCCAGTTGCGAGCCATGGCGCGTCACGCGCTGGCAGTTAACCGTGCGGCCTCCCTTAGTCGTGATTGGATATTTTGCCGAGGAAAGATCAAATTTGATTGGCTGGATGCTGTAGCCACATGGCCGGTCACTGACACGGGTGCGTCACTGGTTCCAGTCCTTCACTCTTCTGGAGCGTTCATAGGTCGCGTCCCTTCAGAGCACGCGGCAGTGACGTCGACAAAAGCCGAACACGAGTCAAACCAGAATTACTTCAGGTTGAAGTATGAGCGCACGTCGCATCGAGCATTGAGCATCGTGCTTCGTCAGCATCAATCGTGCTGGCTGAAAATATCCAACTGACGTGTGACGTCGGCTCAGGACTTGGGGGCAGAATATTCAGGATGTTTTCACAAACCAAACATTGGAGGATTCGTTTCATCCATCCGGCCACGATGGAAACATGGAAACAACCACGCCCGTGCGTCTATATCCGGCAGAGGATGCATGCTACGCACCACAAGTACAGCAGCACTGCAGACCTGACGTTCCACAGGAACGCAAGGGCAAATATTCGCGTGGAGCTCTCGCGTCGTTCAAGCACACCCCAACCCTGGATATTTTCTGGATAAAGCATAATGGTTCACAGTCAACTGTGTTTCTCCCAATACCACAGATACAAAAAAACAGGATTTCCCCTACCCCGGCTTGTCTAGCTGGTTGGCTACTCGCACGAGATAGAGCGTTGACGCACCGATGTGTACGTGGCTGAACCTCGAGATTCAACCAACCTCTCAATGAAGCTAACGGGTAACAGAAACAGTCTGTCAAAGGGTGCTACATACCGCCGCGTCACTACCAGAGCCATCATTATCCTCAAGCTCTCTCTCCCCCCTC
>JAADWT010000498.1:0-19466 GCA_023336285.1 Pythium grandisporangium
TCCCCAACACATGCAACCATCTCTCCTCACAAACCATCTCCGATATAATAGTAGATACGTCTTCACTTTAATTGACTTCAGCACCCTGCCGGTGGTTAGTACGTGTGTGTGTGTGTGTGTTTGATAATCTGGTTCGTGGCCCTTACATATACGAGGACCCCGTGCGTCGGTTGTGTGACGTGGCCGTACGTCGGTTGGTTTGAGCTACTCGCGCCTCCATGCTCGCCGTCCGCCGGCCTATCCCGGTCGTTTGCTGGAACAGGTTGGCACCAGGCCGAGGCAGCGCGCTATACGGCGTTGGATTCGATCCAGCGCCCCTCGTGACTGTAATCTTTAGTGGTTTCTCGTCCATGTCACTGGCAGCTCCTGGACCCGTGGGCGTGGACGGAGCCGACGCCGAGGAGACTGGAAACCCAAGCCGATACGGCCCACTGGTCGGCGTCTCTTGGGTCGGCGGGGCAATGGCTGGGTCACTGCATCGTCCGGCCGGTTCCATCCAGTCCGAGAGTCGATCTTGCTTCTTCGCATGGCCCGCCGGATCTTCCAGGTACGCGTATTCATAGTCCGGACTCTTGCCATCCGGTGGTGAATACGTCGAGTGGATCGCCGTCTCAGCCACGACTCGTGAGGAATCACTGGCAGACCGCTGCGTCCGGGTCTCATCACTCTCGTGCGTGGCGCCACGCTCCGAGATGAAGGACTCGAGGCCCTGGACTGAGTTACGCTGGCGTAGGTACTGCGTCGAGACCCCACGCGGCCCGGTGGCGGAGGAGGACGAGGAGGCCGAGGAGGAGGAAGGGTGTCTTGATCGAGAAGATGGCCGCGCGTCCGAGCGGCGAGACTCCACCTTGGCCACCTTGTTGGCCATCACCATGCAGGACCGACAACAACGCACACGCTCGTAGTGACCCAGGGCACCGTCCGAGATGAAGACATGGCGGTGCAGGCGGCACCGCGAGCATACAAACTGACCGCATACGATGCAGTCGGTCAAGGACACGGCGTTGTAAAACTTCTTTTTCGCGCGGCACAGCGCGCAGCACGAGATCGTGTCCCGTCCGTTGTAGATGCGGTCCTCACGCGCCTGTCGGAAGCGAAGCACCATCTTGGTGAGCCGCTTGGCCTCGGCGCAGTCCGTGAGGCGAGTCACAGCCAAGAGCACGTCTGTGGAGAGCGCTGTAACGAGTGGACGCATGAGGCGACCACCGGGGAAGTCCATCTCGCCGACCATGAAGACCTGGATCACATTCTCGTGCTTTTGTCGGTAGAGGAACCGTAGGGATTGCTCGGAGCGGATGCAGTTGCGGTCCGTCATGAGTGGGAAATCCGGGTGCTCAAAGCTGTGCATCATGTGGAAGCCCACGACGTGGCCCTGGCTCGTGGTCGTGACGCCGCTATAGTCAATGCAGAGGCAGTCGCGGTACTTGACAAACCGTGCTGGTTTCTTGACCAGCCACTTGTACCCAAGGAAATGGTAGGGCCTGCCCCGCGAGGGAGGTTCCAGCACGTGCACGATGGTCGAGTCGGCAATATCGTCATGGATAAATCGGTTCACCATCGAGAGCTCCTCTTGAGACTTGGCCACGAGTGCGTACAGCACGTTCTCCATGCGGCCGGGCATCTCGCCCACCATGAGGATGCCCCGCACACTGCTCGGTGGCTCGTTCTTGGCGGCATTCACGCCCAGACTGCCGATAATTCCGCCCGTGACTTCATCTGCGTGGTGGCCATAGCCATACGCACTACCACCACCGCCGCCGCCTACACGCCAGGAGCCACGTACGGCCCCGCCCTCTGGGTCTAAAGTATAGTCGTCGTTGGTGCTGTAGGTAGACGTGGCTGTGGTGGCGGCGCCGGGCCCATGCTGCGCCAAGACCGAGGACGTGCGCTCCCGGTAGGCCACGAGTTCCTTGCGAGCGCCGATCTGCCGCCACCGCACTGGGTCCACGTGGGTGGCATCCGCGGCCACGTCCCTCATCTGGTCGTACTCGACCAGTGTCTGCAATAACATGCGCTCCATCTGCAGCTTGCGCGCGTCATGCTCCACCTCCGAGACCCGGATCTGCGGCATCTCGTCCCGCGGGATCGGGAAGTCGACGCCCATTATTCCTGGCTTGCTCGCGTGTTTGCTACCCCTCCGTCGTGGCCGTTCGCGTGCAGGTCTAAAAAGGAGATCGCTTGGTCTACCGACGCCGCCGCTGCCGTTGTTGCGCAATTGAGACCGCCACGAACGGAGCCAATGCGAGAATGGACACTGTGTAGCTGGATCGTCGTGGTGGACGCTGATGCACCACACGGAGGAACGAGGAACGAGGAACGATGCGTCCGCCCGTTGCGCGTCAACCGTCGGCTTGGCTCCCTTATCGAGTGGAATACACTCGCTCCAGTCAGACAGTCCAACACGACCAGTTGTGTACTCACCCTCGAGACAGACACACGCCAGGAGCGGATAGTCTGTGGGTGGTGGCGATTGATGTTCAGGGTCGTGGAGGTGGTGATGATGGCCGGCCACTGGAAGGAAACTACAGCACAGCCTAAACTGTGCGTCCTAGAGGTTGATGGGTAGAAGAAGAAGACGAGACCTTGGCGTGCTGTCTGTCGACTTAACGACCGGCACCTGTCCGGGTACACAAAATGGGATGCGCTGCCCTCCCGGAGGGCTAAATCGCACACTGCTGGAAAGACCATTGGCTCGGTCCGCTTGTATACATACCAAAGCCAAGAGAGCGCGTCGAGGAGAGAGCGCGGGAGGGAAGCGCTACGACATGACGCAGCAGGCAGATGGCAGCTGGAATCATCTCCTCCTGTAAGCCATTCTGTGTGCAAGATTAGCAAAAGCGGCCGGTCTGACAGAAGGTTGGTGCAGCCAGCTGCCTCTCCCCACCTGGGCTTTTAAAATGTGTCGCGATTTGCTGTGAAAATGAGCACAGCAATTGATGGAACGTTACGAGTTCAATTGGGTAATCTGTCGGCGCTAAAGTGACCGGACTTGTCAACAGATAATCGTCAAACTGTCAGTTTTACCTTCTTTTGACCTAGTTCTTTATCGTCATTGGAAGGAATAGTTGGTTTTTAGCTTCATTCGGTAAATAATAGAGACAGTGTTATTATTTTATGGAGATGGTTCACTAAATATGAAGTGATTTTTACGGACATAAAGAGCTATTTGTGTCTACAGATCCTCTATCTCGTCGAGAGCGTTGACAATCTGGATTCACGAAGCACCAGGCTTCAAGCGACTTGGCGAACCGATTCGAGTGATTCCTCGGGCCTGCTCTAAAACGCGCAGCAAAATATAAGACCCCGCTGATTAAAATGGCGATGTTTTACTATTCAAGAACACTCTATTATTAGGTGCTGACTCATTGCAATCATCGCAGTTTTCTTCTGGTAGATTTGTTTACGCAGGCTACATATGAAGTACAACATAGCTTCAACTTACTTATCCATTTCGCTGGTTATTTCTGACCTCACAGCTAGAAGAGCCTACGAAATGCAGCATTCTTGACTGCACTAGCTTCGCCAGTACTGCCCACACGACTTTGGCATCATCCACTGCTGCGCTTGAGTCCAGCATCCGTTGGAAGAGACTGGTACCACCACCCTACGGATGTGTGCACTCCGGTGTCATCCGCGCGATCGTCTTCGCGTCGGATTTGTCACCCTGATCTTCATACGTTCGTGTGTTCTCTACGACTGGCAGTGTGTCGAAGTAGCTATCCTCATTCTTACGAGCACTAATATCTATATGTCGTGATAGTAGTCGTTGTTGGTTATCGGTGAATGCTGCGCCATTAAATCACTCGATGAACGATGCAAGCACGAGTCCTCACCCTATATGCAAAGTGATCGTCCACGCTGCAGTCCAGAAGCGAGGTGATGTTGTCTTACCTTTTCTTCCTTTGGCAGGGCGTGCAGGCCGAACGACCACCGGTGCGTGCTTGCAACTGAGTTCCTGGGCTAGAAGTGGCTCGTGAAGCAGCTTGCCCTCACGGTTTGGCAATTTCCGAGACGCGCTCTATATCGACTACAAGGACATGGCGACCACGAGCCAGCGCTAATGCATCCGCTTCCTCATATTCGCGTCATGGTCGACCTCGGAGACGATCATTAATCAATGATCAGTGGCAGTGGCAGCGGCAGCGGTTGTGGCTATGGAAGGGGTCTAACCAACAGGAATGACGAGTGTCGGTCAATCATCTGTCATGCGGATGGATAGAAAGAAGCCTGAGGTCTGATTTTGCCACGTCATCAGTGGGAGGGAGATGTGGGAAAAAGAAATCGAGAGAAGGTGGCATCGCTCTCTCTCCCTCTCGAGTGCGTATGCAGTTGGTTTTCGGTGGCATACCCTGTGCCAATCCGCCGGGTTCACTCTTGCCTCATCGAGAAGCAATGATTTTGATATTGACGTTTTACCAACAACAAAAAACCAAAATTATCAATCACTCCAGCGCTCACAGTCAATATCAAACTGATTTCAAGGTTGTACTTCAAGTAAATTTATACTTCAACTCGTTCACTCACATTGCCCAGACTACCGTACCTGGCAACTGGCCCTTTGACCACGGAGAACGGATACTCTACTCATCGCACTACGTACACACGGCTTGTTTTCTGGCTAAACACCGACTAAATGAGGCCACCCACGGGAGCCTTCCTGGCGCCACTCCCGCCACGACTGCTGTTTAAACCACGCTGACGCTGCGCCACGCTGTCTGCAGCCGTGCGTGAGTCCAGCATCTGCTGGAAGACATTGATGCTGCCTGAGCCCTGCAGCGAGTGGTACGGCGTCGTTCGCGCGATGGTCTTGGCGTTAATAAGCTTCGGGTTGCCGTCATAGGCGCCATGCGATTGCGCGGTCATGACGTCGCTGTCCTCGTGTCGTTCCAAGTAGCTATAGTCCTTCCGCTGGCGACTAATGCCTCCTTCTCCGGGCAGCAGATCTTCTTTCTCTGGCGAATGCGATAGTGCCTTGGCCGCCATCTCGGCCGTGATTAAGGACGAATCGCTGGACGACCGATGCGAGCGCGAGTCCTCACTGATGCGCGGGTGGGACGACAGGTGCTCGGTCATGAACGATGAGCTGTGGCGCTGCCTCCGATGCCCCAGCGCGGGTGCTGGTCCTACCGTTCGCGCCGAGGTACGCTCAGCTTGAGCGCGTGGCCCACTTGTCGGCAAGTCCTGAGTATGCTGCAACGGCAGTGAGTGCTGTGAATGCAGTGAACGCTGTGAATGCTGAAGGCCACCACCACTACGGCGCTGTCGTGGCGGCGAGGGCCTCGGCACCTTATTAGCCTGCGCGATGCAGGCCACGCAGCACTGCACACGCTCGTACCGACCCAGGATACCCTCCGAGATGTACACGTGGCGAACCGATCGGCACCGGGCGCAGACAAAGTGACCGCACACGATGCAATCCGAGAGCGAGACGGTGTTGTAAAACTTTTTCTTTTGCTGGCAGAGCATGCAGGCCGAGAGATTGAGGCGTCCCGAGTACAACTGGGTTTCTCGCGCGTGGCGGCCATGGATCGTCATCCTCGTGAGCCGCTTGGCCTCGGCGCAATCCGTGAGCCGGATGATACTGAGCAGCATGTCGGAGCACAGCGCCGCCGTCATGGGGCGCGTGAGTAACCCGCGCGGGAACGTGACGTCACCCGACATAAACACTTGCACAGTATGCGCCGTCTTTTGCCGGTACAGGAACCGCATGGACTGCGTGGAGCGAATGCAGTTGCGGTCCGTCATGAGCGGGAAGTCGGGGTGCTCCACGCTGTGGCGCATGAGGAAGCCAATGCGTTCGCCCTGGCTCGTGGTCGTCATCCCCGTGTAGTCAATGTGGAACGAGTCTCGGAACTTGCCAAAGCGGAGCGGTTTCTTGGCGATCCACTTGTAGCCCAAAAAATGGAACGGTCTCGAGGACGTAGGGCCCTCCAGAGTATGCACGAGTAGGGAATCCGCGAGGTCGTCGTGCACAAACCGACTGGAAACCATGAGCTCGGCCTGCGATCGGGACACAACGGCGGTCAGCACGTTCCCCACGAGTCCGGGCATCTCACCCAACAAGAGGATGGGGCGAGACGAATCCGAGCCGCCCGCGGGCTTGGAAGCGTTGTTGGCCGTGGTTAGACCCGTGGGGGGGCCTGCGCCACCGAGCACGGTGCCCCGGATGCTGCTTTCGCCACTGCTGGGCGAGCTGGCGCTGGGCTTGCGTTGACGGTCGCCACACCAGGACCCGATCAGGCGGATGCCATAGTCGTCCACGCTATAGTCCTCGCCACCGTTCGAGTACGAGCTGCCCAGCGGTGCGCGCACGCCACCCGTGCCTGAATGCGTGGACGTGGCCGTGGACGCGCCCGAGATTTGCTGGGTCAGCACACCTCTGCCGCTTTGCCCCGAGGCCGAGAACATGGACCGCTCGCGGTACACCGTGAGCTGATCGCGCGAGCCAATGGGCTTCCACCTCATGGGGTCGACAAAGACCTGGTCCCCCGTCGTGTCGCGCACCTGGTCATAGTCCGCGAGCGTCTGCAGGAGCATGCGCTCCATCTGCAGCTTGCGCGCGTCATGCTCGACCTCGGACACCTGGATCTGCGGCACTTGGTCGCGAGGAATCGGGAACTCCGAGCCCATCCAGACAAGGTAAGACCCGTGCACCCGGGCCAAGCTGCAATTGGGGGGGGAGGAAGCTGGCGGTGGATGCAGCCTCGCTTGCTTGCTTGTTTGCGGAGATTGATGCCTTTTGTTTGGTGCCAAGTGGTTCGAATTATAGACCGAGTGTACTTTCATCCGTGGCGGTGAGGTGAGACCCCTGCTCGTGGG
Source organism: Pythium grandisporangium (assembly GCA_023336285.1). Taxonomy (NCBI): domain Eukaryota; phylum Oomycota; class Peronosporomycetes; order Pythiales; family Pythiaceae; genus Pythium; species Pythium grandisporangium. Next base: position 6,820 of record JAADWT010000498.1, read on the forward strand.
AGGACATGTCAGATCGCCTTTCCATCCGTGCTCACGTGTGGTATGGTTTATTTCTTCCAACAGATGGAACGAGGTGCCAGCCTGTTGGTTTTTTACCTACCGTTTAAGCCAGCAGGTGGCTCGGGTGGCTTTGCTCACTTTGTGGCGAGCGAGCTAATACAGGAATACTGTACCCTGTACGTGCCCGTGTTGAGGTGGGAGGGGCTCACTCAGGCTCAGGACCCCAGTCTGCAACAATCTACGGGTATGTTTTTCTTTTTTCAGACACAAGAGGGATGATATCCGACGAAGGTCGCGCTGGCACACACACAAAAATCAAGCAACTTTGGGGCCGCGTTCCGTTCAGCCACGACGTGGCATGCTGTAACCAGACGTATACGAGTGCTGTGAATGGCTGAATCCAGCCACATATCCCAAGATAGCACGTCGTGATGAATGTGCTTCTTGTATTACGTGTCGGTGAGTAGTGCTAGTGGCTTGGCTTGCAACATGTATGCTATTAAAATAGCACGTATTTTGCGCAATTGGAGCCTGCACATTTATTCTAAGCGTTATCTATCTGGTGGCACTGTATTACACACAAAAAACCCATTGAAGTCAATTCGTTGATGACCAGTGTCCATCAACGAATTGCTAAAAAATTGGGGGCTGCCGCCAGAAGCGTACAGTATCCGTCGTGGCCTTTTCGGGCGTGCTTCGTGTGCCGACGCCGTCTGCGGTTGCTTGCAGAGACTCCGAAAAAGCATCAAGTCTGTCTGGATACACGTCGTAGGTTTGAACACCACAGTTTGGCGATCCTCTGGAAAGCAAGGTGTTTCTGTACATACACACAGTGCATTATGCTTCCAGGGCTCGAGGATTTCTTGTGCTGGGGTGGATAGTAAAACATGCGTGCCTCAAGTGCTGCAGAAACGATGCCACCGCACAGCTGCTCGTGAACGACTGCAACGTATTGATCAGGCTGACTGCGAACGCTTTTCGCTGCTCAAAGCTTTGCTTCTCGCGGCCGCTCCCTGTAATGCATGGGAAAGTTCAGCGGACAGTCGTCAATGCAAAAAATCCGCAAATCTGCGGGTCGTGCCCCTGCGAAGCTGGTCGGGAGAACAAGCAAATCCGATGCGATGAGAATCTCAGCCTGAGAGGAAAAATTATGCAGCTGACAAATCCATACTGTTGCACCGACAAAGACGACGCGTGTAAATTGACGACATTTTGATCAGATTTTACGGATAAAGTCAATTGCTGACATTGAAATTGATTTTTTTTACATTACCGGTAATAGTCAGGCACACACACAAAAGGGTGAATTAGCGGATTAAAACGGTGTCCAGTAATTTTCGTTGAAATTCGGCCAGGATATAGTACTCGTTGGGCTTCAGAGTGAACCCCCACGAAGCGAAGGGGCACTCACTCGGCCACTTGGCAGTCGAGGATTTGATTTTCAGAAGCGCAAGCCTCCAACTACAATACCTCACCACACAGTCAAGGTCATCAGGTGGGGGGGGGCTGCCGCGATCATCGTCCGGTGGGGCCTTCGTGGTGTGGATCCATCAGCGCCATCCGCGCTCTGTTCACGTTCCCACATCCGCCTTGGCAATGGATAGAGTGGGGGTTTTCCGCGCCGCCATCATGCACGGCAGACAGAAATCAACGGGCTTGAGCCACTCGCTGGTCGCCATCGGGTCCAGCATCAGCTTCTTCGTGACGTGGCACTTGGAGCATGTCACCTGAGACCACATTTTCAGTCAACAACAACAAGTTTTCCATTTGTCAGCGTGATGGCCGTGCCAGTCCGAACAAACCAAAAAACAGCGGCCACTCTCGAGCCACCACCGCCTACGCACCTGTAGGCAGAGCTGGCACACGGTGGGGGTCCCCGAGAACAGGCGACCGACTCGCTTGCGGCACGTGCTGCAGGTGGAGGCAGCTGGCTCGCCTGCCACGGACGCCGAGGCGTTGCGCGTGCGTCGTCTTTTCATGAGGTAATGCAGCTTTTTCTTGAGCCCCATCTCGGCCACGTCCAGGTACGCCAGCAAGAACTGCGTCATATCCTGCAGCACAAACATCTCGGGCACATGGCCACCGGGGTCCACGCCATGGGTGATGTAAAACTCGATGCGATTCGCGTCATACTGACGAAACACGGCGCACAGCGAGTGGCGGCCGCGCAGCATGGTCGGCGCCAATGTGTCGGGGATTCCTCGATGCGTAAACGGGTGATGCACGACCACACCCACGCGCTCCCCACGGGACGTCGTGGTCATACGTACATGCGCCAGCATGACGAAATCCCGCGGCCGGACGACGGATTTTAAAAACACCGACTCGAGCGCGACCCAGCAGATGCCCAGGAACCGGTACGGGTCCGCTTCCTCCATCCCCTCCCCTTGCCGCTCTCCCTCCCCCTCCTCCTCCACTTCCTCCTCCTCCTCCGCGTTCGCTGTCGTCTGGGGCGTCTCCAGGGCCGTGAGCACGGCACAGTCCTGGATCGGTTCCTTGCGATAGACGCAGCGCGTGCGCAACGAGGTCGTGTCCCGCACCGAGAGGCCGTACATGACGTCGTCCAGGGTGCCGGGCGCCGTGCCCGTGGCCAGCAGCTCGGGCAGCGGCCATGTGGCCGCCATGGCCTGCAGGGGCCCAATCTCCATCGCGCTCGTGTCGTGGGCTCTGTGCGTGGACTGGTCTGGGTCCCAGGTCGGGTCTAACGATGTCCCGTCGGGGCTAATGGTTAGCTCCGGGTCCACGATCTCTGGCCACCTGGTGGAGGAGCCCGAGGCCGAGGCCGAGGCGGAGCCGGACGTGGGTGATGTGGATGACCGTGGCCGACTGGAAGCGTCCTCGCGTTGGCGGAACACAAAGGCGTCATCCTTGTGGCGCAGTTCCTTCCACCGCGTGAGGTCCACGCGCCGCGCCCGTGTGTAGAGGAAATGCTCGTACTCGGCCAGGAACTCGGTCTCGAGCTCTTGACTCAGTTGGCGTAGCTCCTCCTCGTCCTCGGGTGTGAGCACCACGTGGCTCGGCATGCGGGTCATCGTGGCACGAGAGAGAAACAACAGGAACACGACCGATCACCACGAGCAATGGAGGGGGCGTGGGGCTAAAAGTAAGTATGTATTCCTCCTTTTCTTCCTCTGCGGACAGTTTAGTCGCGGACGTTTGGAGCTGGTTCTCCGTTTTTGTTAGTGTTTTTCGTTGTTTTAGGGGGGGAGGAGAAGAGGGGAGGCGGTTTCATTGTGTGTGTTTTTTCGATGTTTTTTCGATGTTTTTGTGGAGGGGTTGGCTGGTTTCATGTCCGGCGGCTGGTGATGGGGGAGAGAGCCCCTCTATCACCAGCCGCCCACACACACATTCACAGTCAAACTGCCATGCAGATTGAAGTTGGGCACAGTGGATATTGGTATGTACAGTAGGTACAATATCCAGAGGACTATCCGTCTCAATCTAATCCACTACAGTATCCTATCTATCGGATAGCACACATGAAAATGCAAATGCACGCAAGAGTCCTGAGCTCGAAGTGGTGAAGCGCTCAGTACAATACATGCATCTTGCTTCGTCGATGAACCATCGATGGCTCCTAGTTTCCTAGTAGTAAGGCAAGGCAGTTTGCCAGGGAGGGAATGCATGGAGGTACAGTGTACAGTACAGTAGAGGTGGGGATGGAGTTGGACTTGGTTTCCCGCGGCATGCTGATGAGGATGACCAGCTTTGGGTCGCCTACTGGATCGTGTGCGGTGGGCAGTGCACCAAAACGAACCTGGAATGGAAAACACATTGCTGTGAGGAAGTGAGTTCACGCCGCTCTTCGCTACGAGTTGCCAGTAAAGTTCAGTAAAACCACCAGTACCCTGGGGCTAGCTGGACCATCGCGGAGCAACATAGACACAAACCAGCACCGTGTTTCGTACTACATATGCACCGACTTCTCTATAGATGCGATGATTTCAGCGCGCACGATGACACTGGTGGTGCAGACTCGGAGAGAGTGAAGAGAGCACATTCCTCATGACCGTTTGATATACTATTAGGTTAATACGAATTTGATGTGGTCGGGTGGGGTCAGTCGAATGGTGTTGGGCGTAGAGAATGCAGAGTGTGCGTGTATGTGCCTCTCTGTGTCTCTGTGTCTGTGTCGGGATTTCTCTGTATGGTTTTAGGCTGGTGGTAACCCAGCTTAGGCCATGGCGCCCATCGGCGATGCCCTGGACTGGGCACTACCGTACTCGAGCTCTCGTTGCGCAATTGACTTGGTCGACGTCGAGCGCGCCGCCATCATGCACACAATACAAAAGTCAAATGGTTTCCTGGTCGCGGACTCGGCGTCGATCACAATCTTCTTGGTCACGTAGCATTTCGAGCAAACGGTCTAACCGCCACAATACCATGACCACAGCACCCGTCAAAACCATTAGTTAGTCCCTGACATCGTCCTGGCAGCTAAGCAAAACAAAAACAAAACACACTACGAGGAGGAGGAGGAGCTGAGTTACATACCTTGAAACAGAGTTGGCAGACGCTGCCATGACTGGAAAGAAACTTGCCCAGCGTCTTGTCACACGACGCACACGATGCATGGCGCCCACTATGAGCCCCGCCATTACTCGAGTCGGTACTGCTGCTGGCATCCGAATGCTGCGACGACAACTGCGGCCGGCGGTGGCGCGCGTCACGCATGAGCCAGAAGAGCTTCTTCTTGAGCCCAATGTTGGCCATATTGACCTGCGAGAGCAGGATCTGTGCCATCTCCTGCTGCACAATAGACTCCAGCACGATGCCCATTAGGTCCATGAACTGCGTCGTGTAAATGTCGATGCGGTGGTCATCCAACTGACGAAACAGTGAGCAAAACGAGTTTCGGGCACGCAAGACACCGTCCCGTTCGGGCACGGACGGGTGCGTGATCGAGTGATACATGGCCAGCCCCACGCGTTCACCGCGTGACGTGTACGCCGTCTGCACGCTTACAAGGTGCAGCAAATCCCGCGGGCGCACGAGGTTGAACATGGGTACGACCTTGAGATACCAGTTGATGCCCAGCACGCGGTACGGGTCCTCCGAGGTCGCGCCGTCCAGCACGGCCAGCACGCCGCCGTCCTCATAGTCCTCGTGAAGGTAGGTGCAGCGAGTCTGCTGCGACGCCGTGTCCCGCACCGTCGCGCCGTAGAGTGCGTCGTCCACGGTGCCCGGCGCCGAGCCCGTGGCCATGAGCACCTGCACTCGAGAGGAGGCCGCCATGGCGCTGTGGGGACCAATCTCCATGGTGCCACGCGTGGAGGCGTTGCCCGAGTCGGAAGCAGAGGAGCTGGACTTGACACTCGAGAGCTCGTCAACGACTGAGGGGGAAGAAGAGGAGGAGGAGGCGGAGGAGATGGCCGCACCCCGCGTGGTGTGCTTGTTGACCCGCTCGCGGTAGACGTGCACGTCATCCTTGTGGCGAATCTCCTTCCAGCGCAGGACGTCGACGCGACGCTTGCGCCCGTAGAGGTAGTCCTCGTACTCGCCCATGAACTCGCGCTTGAGGTCGGCGCCAAGTTGGCGAAGCTCGCGCTCGTCCTCCTTGGACAGGGTGATGGCGGGCACCGTGTTGGCCCCCAGTCTATGATTCCGACGAGCACTCGTCGAGTCCTGGTTGGATCGTGGCATAATGAGATACTGTAGAGTTGTAGAGTGGGGAGGAGAGGAGAGGAAGCTGGAACTGGAACTGGACTACTGGTTCGTAGGCTGCGAGCAAGTCGGCCACGTATCTTGTAAACAGTAGTGCGTCTTGTCTTCTTGAGACCTGCACTTTTCAGGATTGACGTGGCTGTCAGCTCCAGCGTTGCGGGACGAGTTAGACTGACTCGAGGGGTCTAACAAACGGCTGGAGCATGCAGGAGGAGGAGGAGGAACAGTGGGAAGGAGGGCTATTATGGCACACGTACGTGCCAGTGGCACATGGGAACTTCGCTCGGGGCGACGACGTCATCCGCGCGTGGCAATTGGTCCCTTCGCACAGTCCTCTACAGTACGGTGCGCTGGTGATACACGCGACCCAGCAGGCGCGTAATTTGCACGTCCCGGCTGCCGTAAAATGGATGGGCAGATCGATACTGGATGTACGGTACATGTACCTTGGCCGTGGCCATGACGATGTCCATGCGGCCAACCAAACGAGTGGGTGCGAACGTGGACCGCAACTACATGGTACTGTACAGTACAGATATTAGCCTCGATAAGGAACGCCTGATATGTATAAATTATTAAGGACAATCAAAGACAGAGATATCAGTAGATTCTGAACATACTACTTTTTGCTTCATGCGAGCAAATATTTTAGAGCAATCTCCTACGTGTTGGCTGAAAGCTGCTCGGATTTTCGAATTGTTCCCGGTTCTATGACTAAACCCAATATATTTTTATATTCGTGCAAACAGGATGGACAACGATATCACGAAGGTTATCGAAGTCTACCCGTTCCTTATCGAGGCTAATATCTGTACGTATCGTTGACGGTGACAGGATTTAGATTTCGATTCGGATTTCGATTCGGATTCAGATCAGCTTGCTTAGTTTACACGAATATAATAAAACGTACGAAGTGTAAACCGAGGAAGTATTAATTCTCGTGCACGTTCTAGGCACAACTTGTGCTGCACAAGTGTGTGATTGTGGCAAGGATAGAATAGATTGAAATGTTGTGTTTGATAAAATTGTCACATGTCCGCTGCAGGCATCGACTCTATTGAATGATAGCATGGAATTGGTTGCCCATGCTATCATTCTAGAGTTGATGCCTGCTGCAATATCGGTGGGACCCCGCATGATAAACAGCCGTGCCCGTAAAATATCGACCGAGCGCTATTTTATGGTTGTAAAATCGGTATGTGAGGGTTAGAATTGAACCTAAAATACCATCCTTCCAAAAAGATGTACCAATATTAAGGGCAGAAACGAGCTGTAAGTTACTATCTTTTAATTTACTACAGCTCGTTTCTGCCCTTGTCGCACCTGCAAGCTGATATCGGCTGTTATTATTCTTGGCATTCTGGACTCTGCCTCTTTGGCGCCCAGGTCACATTGTGACGATGCGTCAGCTGGAGATAAAGAAAAGAGAGGTCAATGTGTATCGCAAGCGCTGCGTGCTTTCTTGTGACAGACTGACTGATGCTTTTTGTGTGTATCTACTGTACCACCCTGTTCACTTAGCACACAAAAATAAATTATATGACCATTGGATATCCTAGCGCTTTACGCTTTACAACCCACAGTGGTCGGGTGGTCTCTATTAACTCTAAACACTACACAATGATCTAGACAAACCCGCTGTCACTAGTACTTAAGCTACTGCTCCCATTGACGTTGGTCGGACGAGAGCCCTCACCGCCTCGGTGTGACTCCAGCTCTCTCTGCGCGATCGCCAGGGTCGACGTCTTGCGTGCCTTGACCATGCAACGAAGGCAAAAGGACAATGCCTTGAGCATGTTACAGCCCGCACGATCTTCCACGACAAGCTTCTTGGTCACGCGGCATTTCGAACAGACCACCTAATATTTCCGATCAGGCAACATGATAAGCAAGCAAAAACGCACCAAAACCAAACAAGGCATCATCCACGTCAGTTTAGGTTGTAAAACATACACTGCACCCCCCGAGTTGGGCGATATAGGCCAACAGAGAGCGATCGAGCGTAGAACATAGAGCAAAGAAGACGAGGCAGCCCAACCAACAAGAGCACATAGAGGTAGCGAGAGAGGTATGCGTACATCAAAGCAGAGCTGGCAGGTACTGCTGCTTCCGGAGAAGAGTTTGCCGAGGCGTCTGGTGCAGGCACCGCAGTAGCGCGGATTCCCACTCGAGTCGGAACTGGCGGAATTCGAGTGTTCTGAGGAGACGGCCGAGCGCCGAGCCTGGGCTTCGCGCATCAGCGAATACAACGTCTTTCGCAGGCCAATGTCGGTGACAACGGCGAAATCAAGCAAGAGCTGGGTCACTTCCTTGCGCACGACAAACTCCATCACGTTGCCCATCGGGTCAACCGTCTCGGTCACATAAATCTCAATGCGCTCCTCGTCAAACTGCCGAAACGCACAGCAGAGTAGGTGCTTGCCACGCAGCACTTTGGAATCCGTTGAATCCGGAAGGCCACGGTGCGCAATGGGGTGATACAACACGAGCCCGATCCGTTCCCCTCGCGAGGTGTGGCACACGTGCATGCTTACAAAGTTGAGAAATTCGCGTGGACGCACGACATCGAACATGGCCAGCTGCTTGTGGAACCACGTGACCCCCATGAACCGGTATGGGTCCTCCCACGTCCCGTCGTCCATAGTCACGAGCACGCCCGAGCCAACGTAGACCTCACCGAGGTACATATTCCGACGATGCAGTGACGTCGTGTCGTTGGCGGTGATGCCGTAGAGCGCCTCGTCCACCGTACCCGGTGCCGTACCGACGGCGAGAAGCACGGGCATGCGTGAGTTGGCAGCCAGGGCCCGGTTCGGTCCAATCTCCATCGTGCTGCTGCTGGTTTGTCGTTTCCAATACGACGACGACGATGATTCGGAGGAACTGCTGGGTGATTGGGAGCCATTGGACGACGAGGGTGCAGCCAGAAACGACGGCAAGGCAATATCGCTGTCGCTGTTAGAATCACTCCGCGCACGCTCGCGATAGACGCACATATTGTTCTTCCGGCGCAACTCCTTCCAACGGGTTGCATCCACGTTTCGGCCTCGCGTGTATAAATACGACTCGTACTCCATCATAAACTCGGACTTCAGCTCGTCGCCCAGGTCGCGAAGCTCACGCTCGTCATCGGGCGTCATCATGAGCCGATGGCCCGTGCCATTCATGGCCCGCGGCGTTGACTCGTGGTGCGAGCTCATGCTAATCGACGGCTTCTTCGCTTGATCACGACGGATACGGTTTGTACAGCACCTACCGAATACCCTCCCTGCGCAACGGTACAGTGAAGAGAGGCACCCGCCCGCAAAGCAATTCTGTTTGGAGGAGATGAGGTGAGGCTTCACTGGTCCTTCCCTACACAAGGCAGTCCCTTGCTTGGGCGCCTGCTGGTGATCGGACGAGTGTTCTCTTCCTAATGCGCCGAACGCAGCAGGGACATCCCAGAACACTCAACAAGCGGCATGTGCCAACCGCATGTCTACAGTGTACACGTGTATTACGGTTGGATACTAATGCACGAGTCTCTGTGTCTCTGTGTCTACGCCACCATCCGCTTGCCTCTTTGGCATGCATACTCATCGCCTGTCCACATCATTCTTGCTTGTATGAGGAATGTGACGAATATCCTGAACATCCCGCCAACGCCATCCAAAATAAGTCAAATGTGTCGGTTTGTAGAGTTGAATAGACCCTACACCTAACGTTTGTGACCGTCAAACGAGGAAAATGTTCAGCATTCCCGATTATATTCCGAATAGTTTAGCTGTATTTCTGGCATGATTCGTTTTCAATTCAGAAAGATAATACACATTGGTGTCGTGCCGGAAACATCACAAAGGAGTAGCCATTTCTCATGTATCCACACGACGACGGATACACTTTCGATTCCATGGATTCTGAGGCTGACGCGACGAGCAGAAATGAACAGCACGTTGGTAGAGGTCCTATAGAGAATTGAAGCAGAAAACACCGACAGCGCTTGTGGGTACGCTCAATTTTTACTGCCATCACGTTCTTGAGAATGTCGGCATCCGGGGTGGAGCCAACCATAGACTCATGCCCAACTCTGCGTTCAAACCCACCTCCTGAGATGGAATAGCAACATCACCAAACAGTAGCTGCGTCCATTGTTTGCGTTGTGATCACCAGTGTGGTGAGAAGATACTTTGTTGTCTCCAGCTTATTCGTTGTGGGTCGGTATATTCCCTGCGTCTACGGAAAACGCGGTGAGATATGACTGGTTGATCCATGGACACCTCGCTTACATGAAATGCGATCGTCATGCATACGTTCCCCCGATCCGATTCTTTCTCGAGGTTTACGCAACTTCGCATGATCAAGCGGCAAATGCTCATACCTAAATATCCTTCAGACTCGCGTGCATTTCCGTGCTGGAGCATTATCCTCGTGGGGTCGTTCCAGCAAGACAATATCGACAAGATAGAGATCCACGATGTGATTCATATCGTACTCACACATCTTCTAGATACCTCTGAGGCAACTGCTTTCTACTGTACATTGGGAACGGATGATGGCACGTCTGAATGACCTGCACGATCATTTACCTCCATCTGAGCCACCTTGAGCGTGGACGTAGATACCGCCGTCATCATGCAGCACAGACAAAACTCAAATGGCTTGAGTGCTAAATTCACGGGGCGCCACTTAACCACGATAAGCTTGGAAACGCGGCATTTCGAGCATGCAAGCTAGCGAAGCACAGAGCCACAAACACACACATGAAAAACAAGGCAAAAAAAGAGATAAAGATTAGCATCAGCGACACGAAGGTTGGACGGAAACCCAATACAATAACGTATTGGCAGTTATACCATACACAGTCCACCACCGACCACCTGGTCCAACTGCACAAACCTTTTGGCAGAGCTGGCACGGCTTGCCATGGCCAGTAAACAGCCCACTGAGGTTTTTCCGGCACGCACAGCAGCACAGTCCGTCCGGCTCCTTGGCTCCATGCTCCCGACTATCAGATACGGAACGCATCTCGCGGGTGCGCATCAAAAGCTGCAGCTTCTTGGCCAAGCCAATCTCCGTCACGATGACCAGTGCCAGCAGCTGCTGCGCCGCGTCCTGCACTACCAGCTTCTCGGATACACCACCCAACGGCTCGATGGCGTGGGTGGCGAAGGTTTCCACGCGTTGCTCATCTAATTGGCGAAAGATAACGCACATGGAGCGCCGGTCCCGACGCACAAAGGGCGATGAACAATCTGGAATACTGCGGTGCGATACCGGGCGGACAAGGGCCAGCCCAATGCGGTCGCCCCGCGAGGTCTTCCTGGTATGCGTGTGGATAAACACGACTTGATCGCTTGCGTGCGTAGGCCCATGCTCACTTAAAAGCCACACAATGCCCATGAATCGGTAGGGATCGTCATGGGTCGCGGTCTCGAGTGTGGCCAGCACCGAGCAGTCCTGCACGGCACGCTCCTTGTTGTACAGCGAACGTACACGTAGGGAGGCTTCATCGTGGATCGCCAGTCCGAACAAGGCGTCGTCCAGTGTACCAGGTACCGTCCCGGTCGCCAGCAGCATTGGTGGTGGCGACCGCGAGGGTGTCGCCGCCAATGTAGGCCCTGCCCCGGCGGCACCAATCACCATCGTCGCGGAACGTGACCGCCAGTAGAATGGTGCTTCACTCAGACTCTCACTCGTAGTCATGCGAGACACGTCATCGTACAGCACGGGTGGTCCAGTCACAGTGTCCTCGTCCGGATCCATTCCTGAGCCTCGCTCGCGGCGCACCACGAGGTCATCCTTCTGACGCACTGGTTTCCATCGGTTGGTGTCTACGCGACGGCCATTTGTGTACGTAAATGCCTCGTACTCGCTTAGGAACTCGGCCTCCAGCGCCTCGCTCAGGTGGCGCAGCTCACACTCGTCGTCCCTGGAGAGCATGACACTGTGGGGGATTGTATCGGCGGTGGACGCGTCACTCGTTGCAGACTGAACCATTGTTGGCGAGATAGTTCGATAAATAGAGAGCTAGAACTGTACCACGACAGTTTGGGGAATGATCGCGAGCGCATTGCGCTGGCTTGGTCGGGTTGGTGGCCATGTGGATGCTAGTGAGTACCGTGTGCGTGCATCAACGGCGGCGAGCTCCCGCCGTTTACGGCTGTTGTTCGCTTGTCTATTGCGCCAGGCGCGTGAGGATACACTTCTTGAATGAACTGTTTGCTAAATGTGCCTCAGTCGTTTGCCAGTGGAATTATTTACGTAGTGACCGTGAACAGTACATTTAGACCGTCCTGCATTACAGGACGGTATGCATTATCAACCATTTAAATACTTCTGGACCTACGCCAATCACCGACCAGGAAGTTCTAAAGGAGATCTTCGATTGGACAAAGCATTATTTTCCACCGTAATATATGCACACATCCACGCGCGTGGTGCAATTTGCAACTTGGGTTGCTCATAATTATTTCCCCCCCGGATTTACTATTATCGCACTCCCACAACGCAACCTTAAGTCATACCAAGAGGGTGGGTTGTAAAGATGAACATGGGCAACGCACAAGATCAAGAATGAAAATCGGACAGCCAAACTGCGCCTCGCTGCAAAAGCATACGGATTGAGACGTTGAATCTTTGAATGCATATTCTCACAGTCTTGGTTTGGGGTGTCGCCGTAGTATTATGAAAGCGAGCTAATTGATATTATCTGCGCGGTTTTGCGCGTTGGCGTACGGTAGGTACAGCTTTGTTGGCTACACCTGCTACCATTGAGCAAAGAGAATACCTACGCAGAGTCGCAACTTATGAACTGACTTGTGAGTTGCAAGCCAGCAAAGGGATCTGCGCTACGGTCCTTCACATCCCCAGACATGAGAGAGAGAGAACACAGTCCTATTTACGTTACGTTACGAACTAGAAAATAGCAGCCTGGTGTTTTGCTAACCGCTGGAGCCAAAGGGGAACTATGGGGTCGGGCGGGATCGCGATATCCTCTCGAAAGA
>JAADWT010000499.1:0-19415 GCA_023336285.1 Pythium grandisporangium
TATTGTGCATCGTAGAGGACTGCGTGCCGTTGGTTGGTGCGGGTGATGCCTCGCCAAGCACACCATCGATGACCCCGTCAACGGTGCCGTCTTCACCATCGGAATCACCTTCCTCACCTGCATCCGGACCCGCATTCGAATCTGGTGAAACGAATGAAGCGACAGTAGGACCCCACACGGACGAAAGCGAGCGTACACCATCGCCAACACCGTCAAAGAAGAGTAAGAAGCCTTGCTGGTAAGCTGGCTGCGCAGCCAGCGATACAAGTGATCAATTCAAGATAGGAGGCTCTTTCGAGCATTCCTACCGCGGGGCAACGTGTCACGGATCAATTCTGCCACGACGATCTGTCTGCTTTCCCCCAACGCTATGTTACGTGTGCTGAACTGCGTATTCCATGTCGTTTCACATTTCAATATACGCGATAGTAGTCATTCGACCGCTGTTCTTGATCTGCTGGCAGAGCTTACCGCAGAGTGAATTTATCATTCGATTACTCTTGCTCCAATGCGATGAACTGGTTTCCCTCAGGACACACACTACAGTAGACTTTGGATATTTGCAGTTGATAGCTTTTGCATGGTCGTGCTTGGTTGAGTTCTCGGGGCTTCTTCGCGAGCGTACAAGATGACCCGAGCCTAACATCAAACATTTTACCGATTTGAGACGATAATTGTTATACCTCCTTCCCCATCCTCCACTTGACGACACTACTGGAGATATAAACAGAATCGATCCTATGAAGTGCATCTGCGGATGATTTCTCAATCGTCATAGAGAGGATCGACCTCTACCCACAACGTCGTTTGGAAACCTCGAGACCCGGGGATATTTTGCCACGGCACAAAATCCGGCAACGACACAGTACCCCACACTTGATTTCGTCCGCGCCGTCGCACTTCTAGTTTGTCGGGTACTCTGGATGGTACTGGAAGTCTTCTCATCGTGGTCAAATGTCAAATCAAGGATGTAAGTAGGCCCGTATGGCCATTCCTGCCAAACACGCAAGCTATCGCCACTGGGAGGGACAGGCACGATTCCAATTCGCACAGTACGTTCCGTGTTCCGCGCAATCGCGTAGAAATATCTAAGACGATCAACGTCGATAGTGGTTACACAAGCCGTGTTACCGCCCCTCCCCCCCCCCTACTTCTTCACGTCCGAGCCCTAGGATATGTTGCGTCAGCAATCCAGCAAGGCAATCAATCGCCCTGCGTACCATGTGCCAGGTCCATATGCATTTGCCACAAGATGGAAGCGTCCGTGAAGCATCACAAGCCAACGGACACCGATCTCCGTCTACTGTGAAATATACAGATTGGGGACCTGTGACCAAGTATGTAGACGCACGGTGTGAACTGTATTTGGTGTCGTCTCAGTTATGGTCTCCTCGTATCCTCGAACGCCAAGCATACTTTCCAAGCGTATTCGCGACGACTCTATTACACTCTGGTCAAAAGCTCAGCAACTACATCCGAGAACCCCCCATTCAATACGATCCGTCGGCGTTTTCAAATTGATTCACTTCCTTTTCTCGATCGTGTCCCACCACCAGTGGGCCTCTTACATGCTGGCCAAGTGATCACGAAAACTAACTTTTCAGCTTCGATGCTTCAGATACGAACGATGGTAGCTGGCAAATCTTCGTGTTCGAACGTGAGTGATCGACTACCTCATAAATTCAGCGATAGGCAGTATACATCCACATCATCGCATCTCTTTTATAGTTTCACGCACAAACTAGAAGAGAAACAAGCGCATGGATGAATGATACAAGCCACACTACACAGCATTTGATCCGTCTCTACCAAGAATACGACCACCAATGGACGAGTGGGGTTTCGGATTCTCAGCAGACGCGTGGAATTAGCTACGAGCATAGCATGAAAGCAGACAATGACGTGATTATGAATTGTTTCGCCGCACGCCTCGCTTGGAAGCCAAAGATCTAGCCATGTCCGGGCAACTAGAGAGAAAGCCGATCACAGCAAGCACCATGTGGTAAGTCGGGATACATTGAACGCAAGACGGAGGGAATCTGGGAGCCAAAGCAGGCGATATCCAGTGTCAGCTGGGCTCGTGCCAAAAGGAAACACCACCGTGTCAGCCAATTCCTTTTGCAAGCAGCGGAGCTCCCTCCTAGCCACCACTACTACCATAACCATCCATTCGCATCACCGCATCGTGTTGGTTGGCAACCATCACTTCCCAATATCCAAGCTTCCAACAACACCAACCAACAACGCACTTTTCATCACACATTCTCCAAGCATGGTCCTCGCGTTCACGACGTCAACCGTGGCTGCCATCGCAACCATCGCCACCTACCTCGTGACCACTGCATCCGCTCATGGCTACATCACCCAGCCCGCAGCCGAATTTACAGGCGATGACGTCATGAAAACGAACTACATCACACGAATCGCAGCCAACGATGTCTTCCCCGGGGTCAAGTTCGACGACAGTCCCGAGGCCAACACCGCCATGTTCAACAAGCTCTTCAGTGAGCAAACCAGCTACGGATACCAATCGCTTCGAGCATTTCTGGACGCAAAGGGAGGGCAGGACTGTGGCTTTACGAATCCCAATGCCTCTCCCAAACCCATCCCAGCGGATGGGAGCGTCATCTTCCAGAACCCAGATTCCGGCGAGGGCTTCGTGCCGTCCCACAACGGACCCTGCTCCATCTATCTCGATGACACGCTCGTCTTCAGTGACGACGACTGTGCCGCACACTACACCTCCCATCCGCAGGCCGTCATGAATGTCGATTTTTCCAGTTGCAAAGCGCCGTCCTGCATGCTCCGCTTCTACTGGCTCACGTTTCAGGAAGCGGATTGGCAAGTGTACAGTAAGTTTAAGCTCTATGTCGTCCGCATCACTGGGGTGCATGTGGTGTAGCTAACCGAGCCTGTTTGTCTTGTCATTTCTATTGTGCATCGTAGAGGACTGCGTGCCGTTGGTTGGTGCGGGTGATGCCTCGCCAAGCACACCATCGATGACCCCGTCAACGGTGCCGTCTTCACCATCGGAATCACCTTCCTCACCTGCTCCAGAATCAAGCAACTCCAGTGAGCCATCCTCTGGTGTCAATAACAATACCCCAGCTGCGTCATCGTCGAAAAAGCCGTGCTGGTAGAGTGGATCGCTCTAGCAAGACAATGCACTTCTTGTTCAACCGCCCAGATGGCATACTCCGTCAAAATGGAGGCAACAGCATTTGATCGTTTTGCTTCCTTGCGTATCTCCCCCTGCATGTCTTCTTAGTGTGTCTTGATCTCTTGTTTCGAGCTTTTTTCGGTAATGAAGCATAAACACTACCTTGCTCTTGACCGATAACT
Source organism: Pythium grandisporangium (assembly GCA_023336285.1). NCBI lineage: Eukaryota > Oomycota > Peronosporomycetes > Pythiales > Pythiaceae > Pythium > Pythium grandisporangium. The sequence continues at coordinate 3,343 of JAADWT010000499.1, forward strand.
TGATGGTTGATTCGCTTTTGTTGTCTGATATCTGTGAGTAGTGAGATGCCTGGGACTCATCAACCACAGATCGTATGCGCTCGCACTGTACCACAACGGATCAACCGAACTAGGAGAAATGAGAAGAAGGCACAGGAGATATCGCAGTCTGGTGGTAGTGAACCCAGTTCATTGAACCGTGATCAAGACAGATAGACAAACCTGCGCTCACTCATGTTTCATTCTGCATTTATATTCCCACATACACAGCTAGTTTACGTCCGTCCTGACAATCTTGCCCACTCTTTCTTGCTCCCACGATAACCATTGTGATCTACCAAAATGGACACCATCCAATATAACATTGACACAGATTCTCGTGAGATGCGGCCTGATCAATTAGGCGCTGCACCTGCGCACTGACCCCCAGCGGTTCCTTTTCGCCTTCAAAGTCGCGGCCCGTGAGCTTGGACTGCACTCGGCGGATAACGGCTACTGCCTTCTCGTTTAACGCTTCACGCGGAGCCCCCGCACCTTCCGGACCCAAAGCATGCACCAATTCCCGCTCGCGATGGGTGCGGTTCGCATGCACATCACTCTTGGATTGCGACAGTGATGATTGCACTGCTGCAGCACCAGCAATCGGACCAGGGGCTTGACTGGAGGATAGCCCTGGCTGAACTGGTTGACTCGTCTTCCCTCCGTCACGCTGTTGCTTTTGCTGTGATTGTGGCAGCGGAGGTTGTGCCGTGGTCCTGGTTTGCGGTGCCATGGTTGAAACCGAAGCGGCCTCCGCTGCAGATTGAGAGAACTTTCGGCGTAGACTGAATTGTCCCTCTTCCGTGACACTGGCAGCAAGCGAGGCGATTTCGGCATGCAGGTTGGTTGTCGTGTGGTCGATTTGCTCCACTGGTTCGGTATCTTGCTCTCCCCCCATTGAGGGTGCGGTGGTGGACCCTGACGCCGATGTGGGCTGGGAACGTTGGGGTAGCGTCCGTGTGAAGGCGATGGATTTGCTCACGCTCATTGGCCGACCTGCCATCGTTGACACTGAAGACGCTGCCGCCGGTCGTGGGGGCAGCGCAGACGCGGTTCGCATACTACTCGCCACCATCTTTGGTCGACTTCGCTGCATGCTGGATGCAATCCCACCTGGTATGGCTCTGGTCGTTGCGACTGGTGGAGCGGCATCGCTCGCACTTCGATGGGTACGAACTGGTGGTGGACGACGAGGCATCCTGCTGACCATGACTGCAGACGACGAAAGACTCTCGGCTACATCATCGTCATCCTCAGCATCGTCCTCCGTATCTTCGTCTTCTTCGTCCGTCTCTTCCCCCTCGTCCGCCCCCTGCTCCTCCTCGTCACCATCACGTACTTCCTCATCCTCGTAACCACCCCCATCCTCAGCCTGTTCTTCACGAGCATTAGCAGTAGAAGGCGTGCTATCTTTCTCTTCTGTCGCACCTTCTGAATGCGTCTTCGGCTCGTCATTCGTAGCGTTATCGGCTGGCTCCGACACCACTTGGCTTCCTTCATTCACTCGATGATCTTCTCTCGTTGACGTCTGAGCCCTCGGTGTAACCCCGTTGGCCATGCTCGTGGGTACAACCATATCACCCGTAGCTTGTGATGGTCCGGCTCCACCCATGCGAGAAGCGTGGCTCGCATAACTCGTGTAACTGGCAAAACTTGAATGACTACCTTGGCTGGCGTGACTGGGCGATGCCCCACCATCTTTTTGAGTCGGTGCCAACAGCCGCCAATTGATCAACGGGTCATGTACGAAGGCTTCTAGCATGGCCATCAGACTGTGCCGGTTTTCACGTAGCACAGCCATCACACTCTCACAACTGAACCGAAAGTTCCCTTCGATACCGCTCACCTCCATGGCATTCGTCAGCATCCGTGTCAACCGGAACGGAATCTTTTCTGGATATTTGTCCCGATGCATGGCCACTTCAAAACAATCTCCAAAATCGATGTGCGCAATCGTGCCCGTAAAGCGATGAAGCATGAGATTGGAAGGATGACGATCCCCAAGCCCAAGAATGTAGCCAACCATAGACATAACAGCCAGACTTCTCGTGTAGTTGGTGCGACGATCCAACCACACTTCCGAGTTTTCACTCTTAAGCCATAGCACCTTATACAAATCCTGACCGGCCGTGTTTTCCAATGCGTACTCAAACACTTCGACCTTGTGCAACAGCGACAACGCATCATATTCTGGAGCCATCTGGAGCATCAGGCGATGCTCAATATTGAGTAAAATTTTGCGTGCTTCGCGGTAATCACGAATCAGTTGATGTAACGTGTCACAATGTGGCATCCAACCCACAATCCCCGCGTTATGCGAGAGCGGAATCACTGGGTATCTATGAATCTGGAGATCTTTCTTCGATGTTGTTCGATCATTGATCAACAGAGCATTCACAAGCCCAAAGAGCTGCATCACACGTTCATCTTGGCGTAAATCTTCGTGTCCTTTAAGTAAAAACATGTATTCCAAGCCATTTGAGCCCACAATCGTAATCCGGCGTGGCCGTTGCTTGGACGTAATGACATGGATCGTCGGCAAGAATTTGCCAATCGTGACGATGCCGTGTCCTGCTCGGTACGTGCCGGGCACCACGAGCTGCAAGTTCCGTGCCTGCAGCAAGTTGGGCGACACATACTGTAGTTCCAACATCGTCAGCTGCGGCAATTGCTTGTTGATACGTCTAAAGACATGGTAATAAAGATCCCACGCGCGGTTCACCTCACTCTCACTTTTTCGGTTGCCATGCAGGAAGCGTTGCAGCCATTCGTTTGCTTCGCGCAAATCACGACCGAAAGTTTGTTGGAAGCTCACCTCTCGTAATGTCTCGGGACCGTGCTCCATCATTTCGTGTAGTGGGGCCAGAACAGCAACCATGCCGTCCACGTCATGTTCCCCAAAGTAAAGCCGCGAAGCCTCTTCCAATCCTTCGTGCCACATCTCGTGCCACAAAATCGCCACACGGATCAGCTCACGGCTCACCAGCAGAGCTTCATCCACAAGTTCCACGTAATGTCGCCGCATCGTATTCATTATAGCCTCAGCAGCACGCTGGCGCTCTTGGAGAGGACTCTTAAGCGCCACCGATAGTGGGTAAATCAGTGCATGAGGGTGTTGCGTGCCAATCGCACTCAACAAACGATGCAGTTGTGTCTGAATGCGCTGGTCCGAGGAATGAATACGCGCGATCAGTTGCGGGATCACGATGAGCCATGTCTCGATACTCACAGAGCTAAATCCTTGTACCAGCGTTTGATGCACATCCATGCGGTTGCCGTACGCAAACCAAAGAGTAAGGACACGAAGAATATCTTGCTGAACATTTGCAGCCCAGCGGCTACGCCCTAACGCAATGGAGCGGAAGAATCCTTCAATGGCGGGTGCGATATATGGCCCAATCGCTGCCGAGGTCGCCATGGACGAAGAGTTACTCCCATTAGAAGACGACATGGACAGCGATGATGACGCAAAAGATGCAGCTGCTGAGCCCGAGCCCGACGTGAAATGCTCGACGACGTGGAAATTCATGAGGGCCCACGCATGCCAGGCCTTGTAACTGGATGGTTCTAGCTCGGTGCACAGCTTCAGCGATGTGAGAATATTTGGGATAGCGACGCGATCGAGTTGCTGCTCATGAATCGCAAGTTGCCATTCCGCAAGCTTGAGATGACACTTGACCACAAGTTCATCTTCTTCCCGGTTTCCGGATCCTACCATGCGCTGATTCATAGTCCCACCACCACCGTGTGGCACACCCATTGGTGCCATGCGGTTGCGTTGCATCGTGGAACTGGATGCGAGCTTGCCCACCAGTGACTGGAGCTCGTGTAGTGCCTTCTTCTTGTCTCCGACCGTCCACAAATGCTTCAGATACGCAAACGCCACGCGGTGATGCTCACGTTCACCGTATCCGAACACGTTGACGAGTTCGCCTGGTAATGCTGAATTAACCGAGGATGCTGATACAGACGAATACCCAGAAAGCGACGATGAGGACGAGAACCCAGACATACCGTTTGTTGTGCGTGCAGTATCCACAATGTGCGTAGTGTTCACTGCCAGTGCGTTAGTAAACACCTTAAGGCTCATGGACAAATTTCCAGATTGTCGACAGAGACTCGCAAACTGCAGCCAAGTGTCAATATCCTCGTGTGGGGCCACGATTAGCGATCGAACGGCCAATATTTGCTGCCACACCTCAACCACACGCTTACATCCCGTTTGCAACCGGGCATGCCACATCCGAACGAGGTGTCGCTTATAGCGAGCAGCTTCTTCGGTCTTCGAAACTTGTACACGCAACTTTTTGTACGTCACAATCTCTTCCAATTCACTTAGCTGCTGTAGTGTCACCATGCTTCGATATGCTCGTGAATATGATTCCCCCACAAGAGCTCCAAGGCGAGCATCCAAATGACTTCGAGTCTCATCAATCAGCGCAGTAGCCATTGCAAATTGGTTGTGGTGCACAGCAAGTACAGCTCGGAAGAGCGTACTCTCCGTATCCATATCATCCCCTAGCAATGACGACACTGCACCAGGCATAGAGTGGTGAAGGTGATGTTGATGCTGCGAGGAGGCGAAGGAAGTTCCAATCGTCTTGTTATGAGCCCTACCACCCGCTGCATCCACGTAGACCGCCATTTGATCCCACTGGCCTAGCCACCAGCTCGCTTTGGCACCCAACATCGTGATTTGCTTCATCGCGAAGTCCGCGCGATCGTCACTACCCACTGCACCACTTGATACCCCGCTAGTCGAGGTGAAGCTGCCATGTCGTGACAACAGTGCCGCCGATGGCGGGGCTGAACCTAAGCTGCCATGACGAGGAGGCATGCTACTCCCCGAAAGACTCGAGCTGCCACCACTACTCGTGCGACGGACCACGGCTGATCGATCTCCGTGCACACCACGTTGTACCGGCTGCTGTCCATGTTCGCGGTCATGGTGACGGTGTTGCTGTTGCTGAAGAGAAGAGTAAACATGCGTTGCCAGCGTCGAAAGCGCTTCCCACTCCCCAAGTGCTTCTAGGCACCTCATTTTACCCACCCAAAGCTCCACATCTGATGGCATGACCTCAGATCGACCCAGTGCTGCCAGCTTGGAGTCATACAACTCCAATGCTGCAGACCAATCCTGCAATTTCTCATACCATGTCTCTTGTACGTGGACTACTCGCGTGTGGTGTTGCTGCGCATATTTGAGAATTCCAGCTGCCGCCTCGGGTTGCCCTAGTTGATTGTTAATCGAAATGAGTGCTTCGATACACGTCGCGGGTGATGTATGGAATTCAAGCTCCTTATAGTGCAGTGCCTTTGCATATGCATGGCATTTTTGCGCAAGTTCACCTAATTCACGGATATCAATCGGGAGAGCCTCCACATCATGTTCCATGAATTCAGCCAAATTCAGTAATGTCTGGAGAATCTCGGCAGGAATCGTCTCGGATTGAAAAGCTGTCTCCAAGGCGCGCACAAGATAGTCTTGGTATTGTTCGTACAGCTCGTTCCAGCACGACACAAACGCAGGGTTGAACAGTTCCCTTGCTAACGGGTTGTACGCCTGAGCCAATGCACAACAACTACGCAACGCTGCCGATGGCGATTCACGCAGCAATTCAATTGAGAAACGGCGCATCCACTCAAGCCAATCATCCTTCGTGCTCCGCTGTGATGCCTCCCACGCTCGTCGCAAATTTTGCTGGTTAACATGCAGTCGCACGCCATTCGAGGGCATTATGTTGGAAGCAGCCGACGCAGGCGCCGAAGCAGCTGACACAGCGGCTGATGCAGATGAAGATGAATGGTAATGATGGTGATGTCCCCCGGGCGACGCTGCCCCAAACCCATTTGCAAGAGCGATTGCACGTAAACTTGCGTTATGCAGGAACACTGGGTCATCCAAAAGCCACGCGGCATCCAATAACTCCCCGCAACGCAAGCGATCCACAGCTTGTGCCAGCTTCTGCAACATTTCCATGGTGGATGACTCGTGATGATGCGGAAGAGCACGAACAATCTGACTCACCAGTGGCTCGAAATTAATAAACTCTGCTTGTAGCTGGACGGCAAGAGCCGCCAGCGCGAACACCAATGCCTCCGAAAATGTCTTCGCCTCACTCTTGCTCGCTGAGATGACTGCAACCGCTTGAGTCATGTGGGGGCCTGTTCCCGATGCGGTACCATTCGTACTGGACTGCGTAGCCAATTTCGACAAGGATGGTGTCGAAGTGGAACGAGGCGGTGATGCTCCCATGCCCAAGCCACCAGCCATATTCCCATGGCTTCCACCACCTCCTCCCCCGAGAGAGGATCGTGCAGGAGATGCCGACGACGGTGAAGGTACAGCCGCGTTGTGGCTGGCGCTACTCGAGCTAAAGAATGACCCCTTCGTTGTGACCTGTCGCGCCACGCGTGCCAACGGCTGCAATACACGAGCACCTGCGTAATGTTCAAACTTGGTAACCAATGCAATGCGTGCGAGCGCGTATATGGTCACCACCTTGACATCCAGTGGTGTATCTACACTCTCCATCAACCGTAGCAACGCTGGTACAAGCAGGTAAACGTATTCATCTACCGCATCGCGAAACACGACAAGAGCCTGTACGACTTGAATCTGCAAGGCCGCAACCACTTGAGACTGATGGTGAAGATGAACACTCTGGAAATCACCAACCTTGTCGCCGCCACTGACTCCTCCCGATCCTCCGAGTGCGCTAGCGCTAGCTCCATGACCGTGTCCATGAGTTCCAGAGTCCCCCGCACCTGCCATCATACTACCACTATGATCTCCACCCACCGAGCCAACACCACTAGCACCTGTGTGGATCGTATTCACGAGGAGCACGCCACTGCCACCATTGCTACCGTCGCTCATTCCACCGGCGCCTCCAGAGCCCATCGATGCTGCCCCTCCACCTGCTGCCACCGATCCACCGCTAGCCACCGTGGCAGCAGCAGACGCTGCGCTGTTTCCACCGTGTGGTTGCAGTACACTCAAAATTTTGGGCAGAAGTTGCGGGAAATACTGCACACGAAATTCAGTGGGTGCGGCATGGCTCATCTTCTCGATCAATCGAATAATCTGCGGCAAATGCAAACTCCAAAAGCGAAGCGCCAACACCATGATTGATGGGAAAAATGGAGCCATGTGACGATCCACGATTCCAATCAATGTCGTGAGTTGCAAAAACAGCGATTCACGTAGACGCGGTTCCCCCCTGGCAAGGACGCGCAGGAATGGCGGCAGGATGGACGGCAGGAATGGCACGCATTGCGTATGCAATGACTTGAACACAAACATAATAGCTTGGATGACGCCGTGGTGATGCATGCTTAGCGATGGTTCCTTGAGAATCTTGAGCAAGGCCGAGATCGCAACGGTCGGGAAATACGCTTCAGCTGCCGGAGATAGATCACTCGCATCCAGTACAACGTCGTGTTCGTCGGGCAACAGCCTTTCAAAGTCTAAGATTCCTCCATCAACGATCGCCCCATGAGTCACAGCGGCAGCAGCTGAGCGTCCACTACCACCAATGACAGCACTCCCCACTCCAGCCACGGGGGCACTAGCTTGAGCTGCTGCCACGCCACCTGGTTCACCATTCTCGCCACTACGAGAACTACCGACAGAGCCATCGGCACGACGTGTGCCAATGGGGGCTGCAGTAAACAACTGCAACTCGATCTGTTGCTTCTCGTCCAGCACATCGGCACGGATCAGTGCATGTGCCCGATCCAAACGTGACATATCTAACTTCAATCCACCTAATGTCGTGAGATCCAGATCCAGTAAACTCTTGCCACTTTGGTGCACTGATGTTGGTGCCCCAGCAACGGATGAACCAGTTCCTGCAGTTGAATTCGCAGCATTTTTTGCCACCGGGTCTGTGGCAATACCATTACCGGCATCCACGGCGTCATTCGCTTCCAACATGGAGGCACGCGAAATGCACAACTTGTACTTGTATGGGTCCAATGCGCCTAGAATACCGATCGTTTTCATTGCCTCACGTCGTAAAGGCCATGGCGTGGCCGCACTGTGTTGCAGCATGCTTAACAAAATCTCCAACAGTTTCGGGAACGCCAAGTACGGACGAACGACACATGAGGTACTCCCCGCAAGCTGCCCCATGGTTTGCAACGCCAATTGGCGTTTGTCGATCGACGAATGGTCTTGAAGCGTGTACAAAATCAGCGGGAACACATACCCTTCATACACTGCCATCTCCTGTTGCGTCACTAATGCAAGCTCACCCACAGTGACCAATGCAGCGGATGCCAGTGACGCGTTCCCGTCGCGAGCCAACATGGGTAACAGTGCCTCAAGGACACGCACAATGTACGGGTCGATGAGATGTTGAGCACCACGGATCAGGTAACCAAGAAGACGCGTCGCTTCTTCTTGCATGCGCGTATCCGTGCCAGCGTGCTCTAATTCCGTGAGCACTTGAATCAGCATGCGTCGCAGGGCAGGCATCACAAAGGCTGGGTTACGAGGAGTCAAGCGTTCCAACAGCTGCATGGTCCGCTCTCGAATGACTGGTACTTCATCGTTCAACAGTGTCAGCAATGCAGTAAGGTGCGTCTCCTGGCTCAGCAGCTCGTCGTAGCGCTCGTCCAGGGATTCAACCACGCTTTGACGCACATGAAAATCCATGTCAGAGGTCCCCACACGCAACAAATGAAGCAAAAGTGCATCAATGACACGGCCACTTGGTCCACGCTTGGTTACATGTCGCCACGAGGCACTGTCACCAACATTCGTATCAGAGCTGCTGGCCATGCTATCTCCACGCTGACGAGTTGATGAGGGTAACAATAACTGTGCCGATGTGATGACCGCCTGCTGTCGCACGCGTGCATCCGGATTCTTCCAGTAAAGTGCCACACAGTCGCGTACAAAGGGGAGCAGACAGAAATTGCCACTGAAATCAAAACAGCCAAGCGTGCGCAACGCCAACAAGATCATCTCAATAGCCTCGGGGCTTTCACCTCGCAGCACTGGAAACCACGAAGATGAAGAAGGTGATGCATTCGCAATCGATGCAGCCAGTGACGACGAGTACGCAGATGACGACCCCATTCTAGACGCCATCGTCCCTGTTGCATCCACCGATGGATTACCAAAGACACTATCACCAGCGAGATCAAACGCGGTCATAGCAGAGCCCGACAACCCTTTCTCGTCATCAAAGCTCGCTGTTGGGGACGCCGTAGCCGATGCCAATGGTGATGACGCAGCTGAACTAACTCCACCGAGCTGCAACACCGACGAAAGTAGTGCCTGCACAACCGTCGGTGGCTTGGACGGAGGTGGTGGCGTTCCCTGTGCCTGCAGCTGCGCATGAGCCATCGCAGCCGAGGCACTTCCACTGGCCTTATCCCCATTGGCGTATGTGGTCGACTCACTGATGAACATACCGCCATGCCCCAGGTCCCCTCTCGTCGACGAGAATGGCACGCCACGCAAACTGACCGAGATCTCGTTCAGTAATCGCTCCTGCACAGTGGTTAAACAACTCGGCACGCTCTCGACGATCGCGGACAGCGCATCAATCAGCTCGTCACTGAGCCCGCCCTGCATCATAATCTCCAAGAGATCGGTCAAATACGGCTCGAATTTTTCACGCAGCGCACGTGAAAGGTAGGCAACACAGGTCAGTGTTTCCACACAGTAGAGCTTGTTCTTGCTGCGTCGTTTGCCCCGCGTCGTGGTTTGTGCGAGGCTTTCCTTGACCAATTTCACCAGCGCTGGCACATGTGGGAGTACATGCTCACCAATCGCGAGTGACATCTCGCCAAGCGCGAGGAATGCGATCCCACGCTCACCAGTGGTCGTAAATGTCGTCACACGCTTCATCAGGTGTCCAATAGCGACCACGAGGTAGTATCGGATAAAGGCATCGGGGCAAAACTCAGCCAAACTTGGTAATAGCACACACACGGTGCGCCCCACAAGCTTGTCCTTGGTGTCCTTGTACAGCAGCACCGTGTCACAGACCTCTCGAAAGCGAGGCAACATGAAGCCACCCGTGTTTTGCAAGAGCTCACCAATCACGAGCAATGAGCCATGCACGCATTCCCATGACGCGGTCGTGGGCGGCACGGTCATCGTGGCCGTTGTCGGGCCACCACGTGGTGATAAACTTAACGACGACGCAGTCAAGGTCGACGATGGCGCGGATGCCGAACCCATGGATAGCAGACTACCGCTATTGCTTCGATTCAGCACGGGCGTGGTCCCGGTTGCTGCACTGGTAGCCCCCATGCCACTGGCCGTCCCCGTCACTCGCGATACCCCACCACTATTAATATTCGTACTCGCACCACCACTGGAGCCACCGCGTCCGGGCAGGTTCAGTCCATCAAGCACTTGATCGTATACCTTGCAGTACCATTGCACACGATGCCGCGTTTGCCGCTTGGCGATGAGCTGCAGGCATGCGCTCAAGGCCGCCACGGCGGCCTCACGAATCTCCACTTTAGGGTCCCGCACGGCGCCCCAAATGGACTGGAAAAACGTCGTCAGGTTGACGTGAAACAGCGTGGGCGCGGCCTGGGCCAGCTCGCGCAGCACTACACAGGCCGCTAGGCGACGCTGCCGGAAGAGTGCCTCCTGTCGATCCCCCTGCAGCCATTCAAAGGCGCGCTTGACCTCGAAATCCACAAACGCGGCCACGAGTGTGCCACTCACGCCGCTACTGGTCGTGTTGGCGCGCGCAAGATGACCTAACGCCGCGGCCGCGGCCCAGAGCGCCGTACGAGAGGTGTGCGGTTGCGCTAAAAAGTTGCGCAGGTAATTGGCAAAGCGGATGATCTGGTCCTCGGGGGAGAGCGCGATCAGGAGATCAATCGCGGCCAGACCACCAAGCTGTTCGTGTTCGTGCGGTGCCTGCAATAATGCATACAGCTGCGGGGTGAGCTGCTGCAGTGCCTTGGCGTACGTCTCGGCGCTGAGCTGGCGTGACAGCGTGGCCACCACGTTGTAGAGTTCGCGCGCGTACTGGTTCCGACGCACGGTGTCGCGGGTCTTGAGTCGCGCCACCAGCTGCACCAGGAGCGAGTCCACATGGTCACGGTCGGGTGACGCGCCCGATGCCGTCACGTACTGCATTGCAACGGAGAAAGGGGATCCGGCGGTAGATCTCTACTCGGGGGTCGGCGCGTTGTTTGTTGATAGCGGCGGCTGTAGAGCGCCGCAGACGCGCGCAGGAGGCTGTGCGTGTAGCGAAGGCGTGCCTCAAGCGTATGCGCCGCGTGTGCGTGCCGCCCGCGTGTCCAGGCGAGTCACAGCGCCGATGGAAGATGCACGTCAAGCTCGTTGCCCCGCTTTTCCCACCGCTTTGTTTGGCCCTACGCGTCGTAAGAGTGTGTTGTGTTGGCGGTGGCGCTAAAAGGTGAAGCGAACAACATGCCTTCTTTCGGACCAGGCAGGTTAAGTACTGATATAAGAAACTAAATGATGGACGGTACCGTCCGACTGGTACAGTGGTGAGAACAGGGCGAATTATGGAAATTTAGGAAACAAGCCGCCTCGACACTATGGATAAATCATATTTTGAGAGGAAACGAAGGAAACGAATTCCCAGTGTGAATGAATGCAATTATCGTTGCTTTGTTTCTTATGTATGTATATAGCATCGATCGCGATAGGATGGTGAGGTGTCTGGGGTGTCTAATGCGGATCACCCTTGGATGCCCATGCCGTCTTTGTTGAGTCTACCGCTTCTGGTGGTTAATGTAACGAAGCGAGAGCAGTGCGAGGACGCGGAAGAGGATGATCACGGCAATCACGATGGCGAAATCAAACGCAATATCATCGTGCTTGGTTGCGAACACGTCTTCGACGAATTCACGCACCGTCACGTTGGCTGCCACGGTGGGTGGCGTGTCACGAAGCTGTTGGCACGCCAATTCAGTCGAGTCGGGTGCGTGGTCATCAGGGCAATCAGCAAAGATGGTCGCCGACAGAATCGCGTATGAATACTTTGGCGGAACAATATGGTACAACCATTTGTACCCTGACGGGATGGCATCCGCCGGAGGGTTGAAGCCCATGAAAAGCACAAACACCGAGATAAACAGCACACCCACGATGGCCGCGACTTCAATGCTCGGAAGCGCGTAGGCGAACAATTGGCCCATGTAGGCCATCGTTAAAACGTGAAGAGACATGGCAATCCAGTAGACAAGAAACCGCTTGCCACCCGTAAAACCCACCGTAGGGAAGAAGACGGCCATGAACGCCAGCGTAGAGAAAAACACGTACGGAATCTCAGCCACAGTGCTGCCCACAAAGTACCACAACGCGTTGTACGTCTGTGCGGCCCGCTCGCGGTAGAAAGAGGCGCGTTCTTCTGCCGCGATGGGGAGAATACTGTTGTACGAGATGGCACCGACAAAAAGCGAGGTCATGAAGATCATACCTTCGCCGGCATTCACACCCTGATACGTCTTGTAATCCACACTCAGGAAGCAAATCCCAAAGATCAAACCCACGATGATGGAGATCAGCAACCGCGTCAGGTTGTACGACGCCGTGCGCCAGTACAGATCCATGAACCGACCCACGACAAACTTGGCCTGCGTCCACTCCGAGGCGGCTCGCTTGGACGAAAAGGACAGCGCCGGAAGATTCGGAGACGGACTCATCACACCGTCACGGTTTAGCTCTTGATCCAGCAACGCTCTCTTCTCACTGGCGTTGAACTCGGCCACGAAATTGATTCCTTCACCAGCTGCGGCGTTCCCCACGCCAGCGCCAATAACCTCCAGCATCCACGTCGCCGGGTTGTATCCCTTTGAAATGGGTTCGACACCTGAGATGGACTCGAAATACTGGACCATTTCACTGGCCTTACGACCGAGATCACCCACGTAAACCATTTCACCGCCGCGCTTCAGTAGCAAGAGTCGATCAAACATGAAGAAGACGGCAGTTGACGGCTGATGGATCGTGCATACAACAGTGCGGCCCGTATCGGCAACCTTCCGGATTCCGTTCATGATGACCTTCGCGGAACGCGCATCCAGACCACTGGTCGGCTCATCCAGGAACAATACACTGGGCTGGGCAGCCAATTCGACGCCAATGGTCAATCGCTTCATCTGCTCCACGGAGCTGCCACGAATGATCTGATCCGCGATCGGGTGCAGATCCAACAGTTCCAGACATTCATTGACCGAGTCAAACTTGTCACTATCAGATACATCCCCACCCTGTCGAAGGAACGCACTGAACGTGAGCGCTTCTCGGATTGTTGACGCCTCTGAGTGAATATCCATTTGCTCACAGTATCCCGTTCCTCGTCGGATCGCCAGGTCTGATGCCTCATGTCCATTCAACAAGATCTGACCGCGGATCTTACCACCGGTCTTCCGCCCAGCGATCACGTCCATCAATGTTGTCTTGCCCGCGCCGGAACTACCCATCAGCGCCGTCACCGTTCCTGGGTGGGCATACCCGCTGATCCCCTTGAGCAAATCCAGCGTCTCCGTTTTCGGGTTGCTTGGGTGTGGAACGGAGTACCATAGATCCTTAAACGCCAGCGTCACGGGCACGAACTGCCGCTCACGACCATTGTTAGGTGCGACCGTCACAGCTACTTCGTCTGCAGAAGCACCAGTAGAGCCCTGGTCCTTTCGGGGTGTTTCCACCAGCGCAAAATCACCCGTAGCACTGGTAGAAATCGCGCTCGAACTGGAGATAGGCTGCCGAGCGTCAACGCCGTCCTCGTTCTCATCCAATCCGACATTCTCGGGGCTCTCGTAGCGTTTGTACTCGAGCATAAAGTAGGATAGCCACATGAACAGGATGTAGGCCGCCACGAGGAAGATGAAACCGTACCAAAGCCAGGCCTTTTCGGATTCCACACGGAAGATGCCAAGCGAATAGACGCCCATCTTCTGTCCATACGTCTTATAGTAGTCAACGCCTCCATACACGTCCACGTCGAACTCACCGTTGCGGTACTGGTTAATGGCCACGCTGCGCAGGCACCACGCGATGGGATTGATCCAGAAGATCCAGACGAGGTAGTCCGGGATCTGGTCCTTGGTCATCACGAAGCCGGCAAAGAGCACGAAGAAGAGGATTGTCATCATGGCCACCGAGTTGGCAACGTTCATGTTTGGCACGGCAGCTGTGAGGAAGAAGAACCAGGCCGCAAACGCCAGCGTCGTGAGGAAGAGCAGCAACTCAAAGATGACATACGCCCCCACGTCGGCCACAAACCCGCACATCCAGTACACAAGCGAACCGAAGAGAAGCGTTTCCAGAATGGCCAGCGGCACCTGGCTCACGGAAGCGGCTAGCACGTACGACTGTGTTCGGTAAAAGTTAGCGGCACGTTGCTTGTAAAAAATGGCTCGCGCATCCATGTACGTTGGAATTTGAGCCGCCTGACCCAACCCAAGGAACAGCACCGTGGCAAACATGATGCCCATCACGACTTGCGCATCCTTGGCGTCAAACTGCCAAAACACCGTGGCGTACAGGAGCCCCATCACGATGACCATCACGGCACGGCCCATGATAAAGGCCGTGTTCCGCGCGATCTTCGTCAGCTCACGCACGACCAAGAGCTTGGTACTAGCCGCGAACGACAGGTAAAATTCTGGGATCGAGTCGAAATGCACCGCATTATCGTTTAATAAAGCTGGGTCCAGCGGCGCCTCCAGCGCGGCCAACATATCTCGATAAATCGCCGACTGCCGGAACAGGTCGGCAAACTCACGTGGACGCCGTGGGTGCCTCCCCAGCGCTGTGTTCTCCACTGGAACCTCGTACTGATGCTGTTCGCGCGTGCCCAGGTCCAGCAAATAGTCCGCGACATCTCGGCTAGGCGGGCAATGGAAGCCCAAGCCAGCAAAATACTCGACGACTTGGTCCCGGGGCCCATGGTACATCACATGGCCGTCGTTCAAGATGAGCACATCGTCAAACAGCGCCAGCACCTCGGGTGACGGCTGCAGGAGTGCGATCACGACCGTCTTGCGCAAGTTCTTGGCAATGCTGCGCTGCGTCTTGATGATATCAAACGTGGCGGCGCTGTCCAGCCCCGTGCTGATCTCGTCCATGAGCGAGACATACATGGAGCCAAACTGCATCTCGCCCGTGGTCACGCGCTTGCGCTCACCGCCAGAGATGCCGCGCACCATGGCATCCCCCACAATCGTGTCCTGACAGACCGTGAGTCCGAGCTGCTGCAGGATCACGTCGGGGTAATGCTGAGCGATCGCCATCGCGGCCTCCAGCGCGACCTTGTTCTCGTCGGCCGTGCCCTGCGTGAACAACTTGTCGGCATGTTCAGCAAACTCGTGGCCACAGCAGGCGTAGGCAAACTCGAGTGTTTCCTTGACCGTGAGCGTCGGGAAATGATGGTCCCGCTGGGTTACGTAGGACACAAACTGCGACAACCGCTTGGCAATCTCTTGCTGAGGTGTTCCATTATAACTCACGTCCCCCTCCAGCGTGACGTTCTTGGCCATCGGGAACCGTCCACTGAGTACCTTCATGAGCGATGACTTGCCCGACCCGGGTTGCCCCAGCACGAGCGTCATCGTGCCCGGCTTCAATACACCATTGATGTCCTTGAGGATGTGCTTGGTCACGGGCGTCTTCGAGGCGGACAGCCCACGCAGACTCTTCTTGAACTCGTTCCAAAGCGTGGGGAGCTCCTGGGATTGGCTTTCGCTTGACACGTTGATGCGCGCCGAGACCGAGAGGTTTTGGAAGCGCACCTCCATCTGCGGCAGTGTCTTGCCCATGGCGGCCTCGATACGAGCCGACATGTCGCTGTGCAGCACCTCCGAGCCGTACTCCATCAGTGCGCTGCCGTCCTCGTACGACAGCACGGGCGTCATGTCCTTTGTCGCCATGCTTGCGCCGTCCGCCACACGTGGTGCCGCTTAGCTTGTTTCGGTAATTGGAGTGGGAAGGAAATTGAATCGAAGGCAATCTTAATGCCGCTGGGAAAATGGGGGAATGACCGGAAACAGATCGCAATGAAGATTCTGCATTAACACAGAGCCGCAAGGGGGGGGGGGGA
>JAADWT010000005.1:0-79857 GCA_023336285.1 Pythium grandisporangium
CACCAACTGCATCACCCTCATCCTATCCATCCAAATCCACGACACCAACGACATCAACGTCGGCAACACCAGCGCACGCGTTACCATCACCATAACATTGCTCTTGTTCTTGTTCTTGTAGTTGTAGTTGTTGTAGTTGTCGTTGTCGTTGTCGTCGTCGTCGTCGTCGTCGTCGTCGTCGTCGTCGTTGTTGTTGTTGTTGTTGTTGTTCTTGCTGTTGTTACTATTGCTACTGTTATTGCTTTTGATTGTCTTCTCAGACTCTGTGCAACGGACGATCATCTACGCAGTCAACGAACTACTTCTACCTTGTCGTAGTAGCCCTTGTTGTTGCTGTTATTGCTGCTGCCGCTGTACCCCTGTTGTTGCTATTCTTCTTCTTGTTGTTGTTTTTGCTGCTGTTGCTATGGCTACTACTATTGCTCTTGTTATTCTTCTCTCTGTTTGTGCAACAGACCATCCTGTTCGTAGTCAACTAACACCATCGACCTAGGAAAGCTGTTCTGGCTTGGATACCTCACTTTCACCCGACCACTAATGTAGGCGATGTGTCCAAGCAAACCAACGCTATACGTTACATTCAAATGCAATGCTGGTAATATGTATGTTTGAAATTAACCCCCCCAAGACGGCTGTATCATCAGTCACACCACTGCCCGAGATGCTACATAACTGGTATAGTTAAATAGATCTCTCTTCTCTTACTGTACGTTTGAACAGTCATAACGAGCGTCAGAACAATGGAATATACTGAATATACTGATTCGTCTCATCTCAACATTTACACAAAACAATTCGCAAAAAAACAGTATCGAAATCCCAAACTTTACAAATACTTCGCGTATTTAAACATAGATTCCATGTCATTTAAAATATTGTGTATATTTCCAATACAAAATACCAAGTCACTTGGAAATTTGGTAAACTTTATATCTCCTCATATCGACCCAACAAAACGAGCCTTCAATACAAATCATAGTATTAAGTATCCTAATAATACATGATAGTACCGTAGTTGTCCATTTTAGCCTGCGAAACCAAATAAAAAACCTCCCATACCAGTATCAATTTGACCACTGTAACATAATACCCCATTGAACGCATATATCCGGATAACATCCATTATACAAACTACATGATTAAGCAGACTTATTAAATCATCAAAATTTATGGGAAGTGATAATCTGCCCAGAGCTTCTGGTACTCCTTCGGAGCACTGCCAGTATAAAGGGTTTTCATATTCTAAGGGGGAGTTCGTCCCCAAAAACAACAGTTTAAAAAACCTTACTGAATTTGGGTTTTAGGTTGGTCATATCTTTCCGTCCGAATCTGTACTTCTTTCCCAGAGGCGATAGGGCCGACTTCTTCCCCAGAGACGCCAAAAGAGGGTCAATGCCGACGTCCGCGGGAGCGATCGCTTCCGACCCCGAGGAGGGGGAGACTTCGCTGCACGCGTATTACGCGCAACTACCGTCCTTCATCACCGCAACGAGCGTACATGCCGAACGTAATGAGCTGATAAATCGTGTACATGAAACAGTCTCCACCCTGAAATTCCTTCGCGACGCCAGTGACGACAGTGTCGTGACTGTGGCCAGGACGTTGCAAAAGCGCCACCTTCGCGCGGTGAAGACACTGTTCGTGCTCAAGCACACCCTTCCGAAGCAACTACATTTTGAACTCATAGAGCTGTTGCTCTGTCTCCTCTGGGAGCGCGATGGAACCCCTTTTTCGGATGTGGATATGGAAACCTGTGCGGCGCGAACGTTGAATCTACTACTTCGAAAGTGGCGGACCCAGCACAACCCCAAGCAACTGGATGGAAGGTTGACTTTGCGTATCCCGTTGCAACTCGCGATCCGAGCGGTATCACGGGTGAATTTTCGACCACGTGGATATATTGCGCCCGCGTCGTCGATGCTCATGCAGTCACTTGCGACTGCCATGAGGAAATGTATTGACAGTGCGCGCCGGTATCTATGCCCGACTGCTAGGAGTGAAGGAGATGCACCACTCGTTGTGGAGCTGTGGGAGAATCTGGCTCCACAGGTCATGGATGTCGCGTCGAATGACTGCTTTAAGGCCCTTGGACTGTTGTCGTTGCTGCTGAATATGCCATCAACGGATGGTGAAGCTCCGGCTCCTGCTGCTATTACTTGGTGCGCAATCGAGGGACTTTTGCCCGCGTGGTTTGAGGCATGGGCGAAAGTGTCGAAATGCACGGAATGGGATGGGCATTGGTTTAAAGTTCTTTCCCGTGTGAGCAAAGGCTTCCCCGCCGAGAGTGTTGTTGCTCTTCGCCCATATGTGCCATTTATTTTTGCCAAAGTGCACGATATGCTTCGATTGCCGTCCGATCTTGGTGTGCCTTTCAAGAACAAAGTGTGGCCGTCCGCATATACAGGATTACATGGCTCCAAGCGGTTGGAGCATTACGCTATGCAACTTTGCGTGGGTCTTGTTGAAAACCCCACCGCAGGCAGCCGTGCGAATGACGAAATTGTGAAATCAGCGAACCAGTATATTTTGGAGCTCTTGCACATGGTGAAGGCTTTCTTTCATCCATCCAATGCCTCCAATATTGCCCATTCGTTGGGTGGTATCATCAATTACCTGATAACGGCACTGTCCAAGCGTTTGGGGCGTGATAAAGCTGCTGCTTTGTCCACAACAATGCCTTTGCTGAGTGTGGAGACGTGTCGTCCAATACTGGATGCGGTATTGGAGTTATGTTTTTTCGGTATCTACTCCAAGAGCGGCTCCGTGGCCTCGAGCTGCATGTTCGCGTTGAAGCGTGTTCTCTGCGTGGATCCTGCCCATTGCATGCGACCAGTGATGGATGAAATGGTTCGCGCATTAAACCCTCACGCACTAAGCCAATCTCATATGGCCCCCGCCGCAATTTCTTCTCTATCCATGATGTTTTACCATGCGCTCAAAGGGAAGCACCCTGACGGTACCACCTTGCTTTTCGCGGAATACCTCTCGCCGATTTTGCGTTTGACGCTTGCTGGAATCGATGCGAATGACGAGAAGAAGACGCGATCCACGGTGACCTTTTACTTTCATTTGCTTTCGTGGCTTCCACTTGTAAATGATACGGCAAAGAAATCCCGTTCCGCTGGAACCCAAACTCGTCTTGAATCGTCTCAGACCCTTTTCCACGGGATGGAGGAGGACCTGTTTTCTTCGAGTGCACCGTTGCCCGCGGAGATGGATGTAAAACTATGGGAACTGGGCAGCTTTTTAGAGGAGTGGACGCTTGAACTTCTTGATCGATGTCTTCGGTTTATTCGATCACGAACAAGTGCACACGTCAATGCTCCAGCTACGTCCACAAAAGATCATTATGGAGCTGCTAATGACGCCGAGGATGCCGCCGTGATGAATGTGATCAACATGATGTCATTGTTGTTTGCGCAAATGTCTCCAGCCATTTATCAGCAGGCCATGCGGAAGACACTGGAATTTGTTTCCAATTCTTTTTTTGCAACGCCTTTTGGCGGCAAAGTGATTTCATCGCTCATATCTGAGATTGTACGTAGTAATCCGAAGGAAGCAGTCCCTCGAGTCTTGGCTTTGGTGTCCAAGAAGATGAATGTTTCCAAGTTCTCGCTGGATGTGAATCACCTCATGACAAATGAGAAAGTGTGGTTTCTTTATGTACTGGATGGTGCTGTTCGCATTAACGATGCTGGGAGCTCTGTCTTGCAAACGTATCGTTCGGAACTGGAGACGATGTTAGCGCATTTTTTGCGCCACGAAGATGACAAAAAGGTATATGAGATTGCTGGTCAAGTCTTACAGCATTTGTTGGAAGCGCTATTAGACGTGTACCCGACCGATTTTCGTTCATTGCCGAGCACGGAGTGGGATATTGCCATTTCTGAGAAGGCCGGTGCATTTCAGTTTTTCGGGGCTGCCATTCCGTGGAAAAATATTGACATCAAGTGGCACGAACCAACACAAGATGAGCTCGAATTTGCGTATTCTTTGCTTGAAACGTACTTACTTGGTACGCTTGGAACGCTGCAGGAGTTGCGGGTGAACGACGATGTGAGTGTTCGGGCATGGATTCCTCATCTGAAGCGAATTACACAATGTATTCAAGGTACTCGAAATGTACTCGTCGATGACTTCAAGACGGTTGCTGTTGATGCTCTTCAATCCGGATCATTGCCGTTACTGGAAATCGCGTGTGATGGAAATGCTGCGCTTCTTGACAAGCTTGTAACTTTAAAACGAACGGTAATGGACGAGGTACACGCACTTTCGGTGTATTGGCATGCGAACGGAAAGAAGGGAGCGACTGAGAACCAAGTATGGAGCCTGATATTGACAATGATAAAACAGTTGTTAATTTGGCATGGTAGTCATTTGGGCGAGCAGCGTTCCAGCGAAAAGCGGCAAAAATACATGAAGTCAGCTCGTGCTGATGCTGCGTCGCAAGCATTCCGGAAAGCTCGACGCTTTGAAAGAGATCTGATGGATGTCACCATAGGCGCATCACGAAACGATATGATCGAGAATATTATTCTCTTTTATGGGAAGAGAAAAGTGCAACAGCACTTCGAGCTGACCAATCGTGTCCTAATGGATACCGACTGTTCTTCTGGTATTCGTGAACGATATGAGGCATTGTTGGAGGATGTGGCAATTCTCATGAAAAACCCGTACAAGGAAGTCCGCCGTGAAGCGGCCGATGTGATGCAGGCAAATACTGAATTGTACGCGAAATGGATTTATTCTGGTTTGCCCCAGAATTTGGACATTCTGGATGGCAAAATTGTGGATTCCGGTGCTGGTTATATCAAAGAAGAATCTGTGCTAGGAGCTATGGAGTTCTTACAGAAACCTATTGTGATCACATATATTTGGAGGAAACGCGGTATCCTTCTAAAAAGGACACTCACGGCATTGCTTAAAAGCAACGAAAATGTGATTAGCAAGTTGGAGAATGAATCTAGCAAGGCCAAGCTTGCCGTGCGCATCCAAGAGGTGTTTCTCGTGTTGCTGGCCAGTTGGAGTTACGTATGCCCTCCGGATTCTCCTCATTCATTTGTTGTCGACATGTTGGCTATAGAGCCTTCGCCAGCGGAACACTGGAAGCAACAACTATTGCACCTTGTGATTTTCTACCCGGTATTGCAAGGCCACCAACTACCGTTTCCAATTGCATTATGGGAGTTGGTAATCAAGCATTTGCGTCATGATGTACTACCCGTCCGTCAATTAGCGGTACTTCTCTTTTCACAGCTACTCATTCTTCACAAAAAACAGAAAAGGGTTGCTGGGATTGACGTCTGTGCCAGTGCACAGGTGGATACACTTATATTTGCAGAGCAAACAATTCAAGCACTCCTTGACGCATTCGTCAACAACCACCGTAGCACACATCGGTTTGCTACGTCCACCGATGGTCAGCACGATAATTCAGCCCCCAGCGACTGGTCTTTTGGGGTGACGGAAGTGATCCGATACTTGTCGAACACGTTCAACATGTACCCTATGTCACCACCGCTATCGTCCGTGCGTCTTATAAACCAGAATCGAAGTGGGTTTAAGAGCATAGAGATTAGCCATTTGAAGCTCGTGGAGCGACTGACACGCATGAGTCCACGTGCCGTCGTATCTGGTTCTGTGCTGGATGCGCTTCACGCCCTAACAGGAAGAATGAGCGGGAAACACGCAGAGGAAGAACGTCAGGCAGCTTTTGCAACTGTAGGCGAGTGGGTCGGCGGGATAATTCGTGGCTTGGTCAAACTTGGCACTGAAGACGACGTTTTCGCACGCCAGCAAGTGCAGGTCCTCTGTGAACTGCTGCAAAAGACACTGCCTCACGTAACAGTGACGATGGTAGGCCCATGGTCACAGATGTTGTACTATGTATCACGACCATCAAGTAGAAATCACTCGCTCGCACTGAATCGACTCGAGGCCATAGTGAAATACGTGATGAACGAATTGAAACAGGCATTTGAATGCGCCACAGACGAGGACTACGCACCACAGGTCAAGTGGCTCACTCTTGTGGAACCACTGCTCGTACATACAACGGCGGTTACCGCACGATCATCCATCGAGGCTGGACTGAATTCTGGTGAAACTGCGACAATGACTAAAGATCTTCGAGTTGGATTAATTGATCTCGTTGAGGTACACGCGCTTGCGCATCAATACAAGATGGTGCGTGATCGTGCTGCGAGGGTTTTATTTATCCTGCATGCCACAGTTCAGGGTACCCGGGGCGCTGTATCAGACACTGTACCGCTGTACAAACTGGTCACATTGACCGACCTTCAACTGTCTGAATTTATCACGAGTGATACACAAACTCGAGCTTCAACCTCAGTACAAAACGACGAGCCGCTTGCTCTTAACGCCAAGGAGACTGCCATGATGTGGCTATCATATGTTGAGCGCTATGGCGACGCATATGAGCTTGCAGATATGTGGACGACCCTGTTCCCTGTTGCGTTTTTGACGCAGAATCACCCCAAGGTGGAGATGGCGTTGCTTGCGACAAACACAACCAACTCCATCTCGCTGTCGCTGCGATTATTTGCGGTGCCAGGTGATGACGCCGCTGCAGCGCAACTTACAGAGCTGCTCGAAATGCTGGAGAAATTTTCGCTTCATCCACTCTGGAAGACGCGAGGCGCTGTTCTCCGCTTCATCACGTCATTTGCGTTTTACCATTGGGTGTTCTTTTCACACACACAGAAGCACCAGGTGCAAAGCTTGATCATGACATTATTGAGTGATGACCAGCGAGAGGTGCAAGACATGGCAAAATATGCCTTACGTAGCCTCGTGCACGTAGAGCGATTGAGCGTCGTGTCCACGCTAAGCGCGGAGCTCATGAATCTGGCACGGGAGAGTCGGATTAAGCATCCAAGATTGATGAGACGTCTACTAAAGCAGGAACATGAGGCCGGTACTACAAATGCCGATGAGATCGAGATGACCAAGGAACGACTCAGGATCGTGGAGGGGGCCATGTCAAAGAGTGTACTGGCCCTGAGTGCTATAGTCCTCGCGTTTCCTTACTCGGTACCTGACTGCGTACCCCCTATCTTTGAAGAGCTTGGCCGCTATCTGTATATCAAGCACACCACCCCCACTCTATCTTTCTTGGAAAAGACGGTCAAGGACACGCTGCTCGAATTCAAGCGGGTTCACCAGGATACGTGGCTTAAGATTAAGCTTTCCTTCACCGAGGATCAACGCAGCGTGTTTGAAGATGTCCTCATCTCCCCCAGTTACTTTTCGTAAGTGTTGGAAATTGAGACCATTAGATTTGGGAATCGACGTGCTTCATTGTGAGACTCAAAAGTGTTTTTGACCATTGCATTTTCGATGGTAGCAAGGAATCATATATGTGTTCGATGACGTCAATGATGAATGGCGATTGCTTTGTTTTTATAATTATCCTTCGCAACCGTGCCCCCACCCAACCTTGTCATGCCCCAAACTATTCTACGTGAAGGGTATATATTTCTGCTGGACTAAGATCGCTATCGATTTTGTCTTTCCACCGAGGTTACACCTAGGAAAATAAGGGCCATCATCGGAGGCAATATTGAGTATCCAAAAATGCAACTCTAACTCGCGATCGAGTAATGCAGCGGCATAACTGCCGTGTTTGCTTTCTTTTGGAGGCATTGCGCATGTCGCTGTTTCAGGGATGCCTCTCCCCAGAACCCAGAAGGGCTAAGGCATGAACATGATCCTGCCACCAATATACTAAGTTAGTTCGGTGATGGAGTGGCAATATGCTCCCACCTAGGAAAATGTAGCCATCTGTTCAGTGTCTCCCCCCGTTCAATGTATCGCTCTGACTTGACGCTCTTTTATCGGGTCTTTCGCTCTTATAGAGAAAACTGGGTTCTATCCCCCATTTGCTTCGCTCCCTCCTCTCCCTCCTCCTCCTCATCCCCTGCTCTGGTCGCTAGAAATCCGAGCGAGCATCCTAATATCGCGTAGCATCCTGCTTCGAGCCCAGCGCGGACCGCATCCCTACAGTCTATGACCGCGGGCATCCCGACGGACCATCCTCTATCGCTCTCGACTGACTGCGCGCCATCCCCGGTCCCGCCCATGCCGCCATCCGCGCGCTTTCCGGCGCGCCTGCTGGGCGTCGTCTTCCTGCTGTCGATGGCCGCCGTCGTCACGACCCAGGCAGCCGCGGGGTACCCAGACATGATAGCGCAGATGGGCATCGTCAACCAGAAGCGCAAGGTGACGCTGGATCCCAGCGTGCAGCACATCCCGCTGGATGCTTCGCTGGCGCACCTGCGGCCGCCTCCGGCACGGGTGCCTTCCTCGTTCGACATCTTCGTCGGGCTCTCTGTCTTCCGCGACGGCTACCGCTGCGGCATCACCATGTTCACGGGCTTCTCGCGCGCGACCCACCCTGAGCGCTTGCACTTTGGCGTCGTGGACCAGGTCAACCCGGGCGACGCCAAGTGCATTGACGAGTACTGTAAGATGGCGGCGGCCAAGTGGCCCGACCACGGCGCGTGCCGGTACCGCGACCAGATCCGCATTGATGAGCGTACCGCCGACGACTCGCGCGGGCCAACGCTGGCGCGCCACTACCAGCAGAAACTCGTGGCTGACCAGGAGTTTTGCCTGCAACTGGACGGTCATAGCCTCTTCACCAACGATTGGGACAAGAACATTGTGGCCGAGTGGTCCCGTATCGATAACGAGATGGCCGTGCTCTCCACCTACCTGCACCACATCCACGACTTTGTGTCGGACACGGGCGAGAACCACCCGCCGGGCTCGCTCCCGCACCTCTGCACCACGATCCGCGGCGGCAACGGCCTCGTGCGCAACGAAGGCGCGAGTATGATTGGCGACTCCAAGTTCCCGCAGCTCAGCGCGCTCTGGGGCGCCGGGCTCTCGTTCTCCAAGTGCCACGCCGAGCGGCGCGTGCTCGTGGACTCGCACACGCTCTGGATGTTTGACGGCGAGGAGTTCCTGCGCGCCTCGCATCTCTGGACGCATGGCTATGATTTGTACTCGCCTAGCGCCTTGGGCTCGGTGGTCTACCACAACTACTCGAAGGTGCCTGCACGGTACGACTGGACCGCAATGCTGCTGCTTTCTATGGCGTATGATTGGCGAGGTGGAACTGACACTGTGGTTCTATGCGTTGCTTGACTGCTGTTTTCGTTCATTTCTTCTTGCAGGTTTGAAAGCGTGCACGTGGACAAGGAGCAGAAGGAGATCGAATCAGAGATGATGCGGAATCGCTTCCATCTGATCGTAGGCCAGCCATTCAAGGGGCGTGTGGATACGCACGAAATGGATCTATTCGCGTTTGGCAACGTGCGCTCGTTCGACGAATACCTCAAATTTTCGGGGGTCACGTTCGAACCAGGCAAGAACGATACGGACTCGTGCAAGCAGCTCCACTGGGTCCCGTACCAAAACGCGAGTGACGTTGAGCAGATCGTCGGCCAAGGGTGGAAGCTGTACCCGGACGCAACGACAGTCGCCCCTGTGCCGCCCACCGCCGCCCCAACACTGTTTCGAAGTATCGATAGCGGCAATGCGGATAAGACCGTTGGCGAGAAGACAGCCGGTGGCCCAGTGACTGTAGAGGCCAAACTGAGTGGTGGTGGCGTGGCTCCTGGTGGTCAATTGCGTCAGGGTGAATTGGATGGAATAAGTTCGATGGGCGGTGGGTCGGCGGTGATTTTAGTCGTGGTCGTGGCCGCGCTGTTTTTCGTGTCATTTTCAAATGACAGTGTGTCGCGCAGCGTTCGGCGCCAGTGCCGAGGGAACAAAGCGTCAGCCAGTGTCTTGTAGAAAACTAATTACACTGTTTCTTCCACTTTGTTGGTTCGGTAGCATTCGTCAGTATCATGAATCCAATACCGCAGGTCAGGGGATTATGACAGAACGAGACACACGGAGCCTCCGTCTTGGCTGAGCGACAGTATGTCCTACGCAGCCATAGCAGGAACCCATCAGGCCCCAGTGCTTGTTGTTGAATGAGAGAACTTGTATTCGTCACGCAATGCGCATGTATCGGTTGTTTTTGACCTGTTTAACTAAGCTGGTCCACTAGTGATGCAAGCACCCGCTTGGCCGTCACGTTAAGACTGTCTTCACGCTCCGAGTCTCGCTGCAGTGTGCACAGTAATTCCACAGCCTTAGTGTTGGAACGAGTGCTCTGCAAATTCCCTTCATGACCCAGGATCGAGCTCTCGAGTGCGAGAAGCGCATTTGTTTGTAGGGTTTCATTGTCAGAGAAAGCATGCGGAAAAATTAATCCGAGAGCACCAGCATCTGATACCAGCTCCTGGTTCTCGTGGTTCATGCGCACAGCATGGTGGATCGCCCACGCCGCCGAGCTACATACTTCGTCCTCGTATGCGGGTGACATTAGGAGCACGAGCTGCGGGAGGGCACCTGTCTCACGCACGAGGTCTTGAGCGGCCGCCTCATGGTCCGAAAGAATGCTACCCAACGCGAACGATGCAGCTCCGCGCAAAGCATCCGCTGCGTTCATGTTCCCAAGGTAAACAAGCAGCACCAGCATTGTGTAAGTCGACACCCATGACGATTATCAGATTGAACACCCGTAGCCGATGCGACCCAGTTACGTACAGTGGTCTCCGACTAGAAGATCGCACAACGCTACCAATGGCTCGTGCTGACAAAGCGCTTCGCGCCCCTTGTTGCCACCAGCGATCGAAGCGAGAGTCGTCACGGCCGTGCGCTGAATGGCTTCGTGCGGGCTGCGAAGCACATGAAGGAGCGCGTCAACCACGACGCTTGTCGCCAGTGCTCCGCTTCTTGCTGCCGCAGCGTCAACCGCTAAGTTTCCCAGCATCAGCGATGCCGCGGCTTGCAGCCGTGGATCCGCGTGCATCGAATACGAGGCGATCACATCTGCATACACACGATTGTCAATGCGATTCAGGCACAGTACAGTACTCCTCGCACCTCGGTTGATTCCCTTCTTACCTTGTGCATGGATCCGCAGCAACTCGCGTGTAATCACCCCCTCAGCCGACAGCTTGATGAGTGAGAGAAAGGCAGAGATATGGAGCCCCGATAACGTGCCATCGCGCAACACATCCAGCAGCGCATCAAGGGCACCTGCTTGGACGATCTTCTGCGCTTGCTCCTCTCGGTCATCCGTGGAGCCGTCTTGGATAGCTATACGCCCGATCGCGTGTACGACCTGGCTCTGATCCGCATCGACAGCAGCACTGACAGTCGCTGGGTCGCACAGTTGAGCCGCAAGCTGTTCGAGTGTCGTGTCCGGCCCGAACGGTGCTGACGATGACGTCGTGGACGCACGGCGCACGCGAAGACTCGTTGCAGCCAGGCGCAGCCCAGCGTCAGAACTGCCATGAATCCATCCGCTCACTGACTCTGGCGACGCACGCTCGAGGCGTAACGTCCGGGTGGCTGCTCGCGCGGCGATCGCAGAGCCCTGCTGCCATCCACGCGCTAACGATCTGCGCATCATTTTCGCCAACGGCTTCTGTGATTCGCCTGGATGATGACTCGCGCAGAGCCGTTAAGTGCGCTTTTGGGCGTACTTAACTGGTGCTCGCGCTGCGCGAGCACCAGTTAAGTACGCGCGAGTCGCGCTGGTACGGTCGCATTTTGCTGGTTGTCGCCTGGAAGACGAGCAAGAGAGATTGATTACAATGGGCAAGAATCGCCACAGCAAGGATCGGCTCTTCGTCACCCAGACAGAGCACAAGTACCTCTACGGTGGCAAGAAGGCAGAGATTAAGCGCGCCTACCGACGTACGTGGGGTTTGCTGGGCTGATGTTTACGCAGGGAGTGAATGAGTGACGGACATATTTGTGGTGTCGATGGGCGGTGCGTGTTATACAGGGCTGCCGTATAATTGCTGCGCAATCACGCTCACCCCGTTCACGGTACGCATTTTCTGCAGTATTGTGGGCGCATGTATGCATGCGATCAACGGGGAAGAGACAGTCTGACAAAGCATTTGGTGCTTGATACGTGAATTGAATCAACCTCCGCTCTGTACGGTAGCACCCTGTTGGAACGCGGGAGGGGCATATCTTCGACTTGGAGGCGATCGTACCCTATGTCAAGGCACATCATATTGTACGTTACCTTTTTCCATTGTCATACCTGGCGTTCTACGTTACTCCCTGTTCCTGACTAATCCCTCGCGATGGATAGAACCCGGTGACCGGTAAGCCTCTAGCACTGGGCGAGTTGGTGCATTTCAAGTTCAGTAAGAACGCACAGGGCGCGTACTGTTGTCCTGTAACATATAAGGAGTTCACAGACCACACCAAGATCGCGGCTATTGCTACCACTGGGCATGTGTATGCGTTCGATGCTATTGACGAGCTCAACATCAAGCCTAAAAATTGGACGGTACGGCATAGCACATGCACGATCTCCGTCATTACTAGGATGACTAAGCGATAGGATGTGAACATGTCAGCAGACCGTTGAAATTGAACTGTATCTGTTGAACGTGTGCTGTGACGGGTAGGATTTGCTGAGTGGCGAAAAGTTCAAGCGAAAGGATATCATCATTTTGCAGGATCCACAAGACCTAACGAGTCGCGAGATCGAAAATTTTGAACATCTACGCCGTGCTGCTGCTTCGAAGACTGACAACAGCTCCACAGGAACGGGTGGTGCATCAAACATTCGTTCCAATGCAGCGACAGACCGTATTCTTAAAGAACTTGAGGCCACACGCGCTAAGCAGCGAGCGAAGGCAGAACAAGTGAAACTCATTGCCCTCAAAACTGAACAAGACTCCAAGGACGGAGAGGGTGAAGACGAGGATCAAGTGACTCTACGAGACCGGGTGGTGGCTTCGTTGACTCATAAAAGTGCTTCTAGCAGCGGGGTTGCCCAATCCGAGTCTTCGACAACAGGACTGGGAGCTTCATCTTCGTCAACGGCCGGTGTGTGCTCACGATCGTTCACTTCAAGTGCACTGGCGCCTGTGACGCAGAATAAAGTCGCTAGTGCGAGCGAATCCGAATTGCTCGAAACGCGATGGCGTACCATCCGCAAGATGAAGAAGAAAGGTCTCGTGCGCTTGGAGACCTCGGAGGGCACGTTAAATCTTGAGATCGACTGTGATTTCGTACCGCAAACGGCAGATAATTTTATGGCATTGTGCACATCAGGATACTACAACGGAGTGCTTTTCCACCGGGTCATCAAAGGCTTCATGGTGCAGGGTGGTGATCCAACCGGCACTGGACGAGGAGGCGAATCGATCTGGAAGAAACCATTTCGGGACGAAATTGACAGCAGACTCGTAAGTGTTTGGAGTGTTTGTGGAGCCGATGGGTGATCAGATACTGTTTGAAAGGGAGGTGAGATTTCTGATTCAACTAACTCGTGTGATTACTCTCTTGTAGAGCCATAATGCCCGTGGGGTTCTGAGCATGGCAAATGCTGGACCTGGGACGAATCGCTCCCAGTTTTTCATCACTTTCAAGGCTACTCCTCATCTGGATAAGAAACACGCCGTGTTCGGACGTGTTGTAGGAGGTATGGAGACCTTAGACGCGATTGAGCGTGTGCAGACAAACCCTGGGGATGATCGACCACTGGATGATGTAAAGATTATCGGCGTCAACGTTTACGCGAATCCTTTTAAGGAGTATGAGGACGCTTTGGCGGCTGGCACAGACGTATTCACTGCTGCTCGCAAGCGTCAGCAGGATGCAGAAGCAGTGAGCGGGACGGTAGTCAAAATTGGCGGAGAGTGGGTTGCGTACGATTCGCTGGAAGGTGGCGATGCTAGTGTTGCAATAGCTGCAGCAATACAGGCTCGCAGTGCCACCAGTGGAGCTGAAGAGGGTGTTGGCAAATATCTCAAGCGGAATGTTGGTGGGAAGCGGAAACAGCAGTCGGTAGTGGATGCTGGAGGTAACCCAGACGTCAAGAAGCACGCCGCAGCAGTACCATCACACGCCACAGCCGGAAACTCTGCACCAATTTTCAAGCTGGCAACTGACGCCGCTGCCTCGACCAAGTCATCCATTCCAGTGGCAATTGCTGGCAAAAAAACGACAATCAAACCGGCATCTCGAGGAAGTGGTGGTTTTGGCAATTTTGCAGGATGGTAGTAGATGCAGGTCGAGACTGACAATACCGACTTTGCATGCACGTCATAGTCAATATTGACCTGTACGCCCACTATCAAGATCAGCGCACTTCACCATATCTCGTTGCATTTCAACCTTGTTGCTCTATTTTGGTGTGTATTTGTTTGAGGAGTCTCTGGAAATATTGTTGGAGCGCATGCCGTACCTTTGTCTGGGCAATCTGCTTCTACCGCTTCTTGGGTGGATATTGGACCGTGTGGCGTGCATCCGTGCCGCCATGGACAAGTACGTGATCGACAAGGTGATTGGCGAAGGCACGTATGGCATTGTGTATCGTGCCACAGAAAAAGTAAGTCGTGTGTCCATGGGCGCCATATATGCGGGTTGAGCTAATGGATTCCATGGAAAGGGAACGAACGATGAAGTGGCGATTAAAAAGTTCCGGACTACTGATGGTGAGTATGAGTCATGTCATATTTAATTGCGTTGGTGGGAGTCTCACCTGGCACGGCAGTTAGTTAGCTCAGCGCTCATGTTCTCTTTCTATTGCTTGCAGACGAGCAGCTCTCCAAGCGCGAGATCCAAGCGTGCTCCATGTTGAGTCACTCGTATATTGTAAGCTACCGGAACAGCTTTCGCCACGACGGGCTGCTCCATCTTGTGTTTGACTTCGTACCGAACTCCATGAACAAGGTATTATGGCTACTGTTTCACAAAATCGTAGCAACATACATGTGAAAAGGTAGCGGCTGCACAGGTCATAACTGTTTCGCTGTTGTGTTTGATTAGCTGTTGAGCTGCAACCGCCGCGGCATCAACCCCGCGTACGCGCAGCGCCTCACATATCAACTATGCCTTGCGTTGCAGTATTGTCATTCGAATCGTGTGATCCATCGCGGTACGACAACCTGACTGTCCTTGTTTGCTTCGTTTGATATGGCAGATGTTCTTCAACTAATAGCCAACTTGTTTTTGCAGACGTCAAACCCGACAATATTCTTATTGACGAGAACGGCGATATTCGCCTATGCGATTTCGGTGTCGCACGCCCCGTCCAGTTTGAGGGCGATCCGTTAAGCGATTACGTGGCCACAAGATGGTATCGCCCACCTGAGCAGGAGCTTCGGTGCGATCGTCTTGTGTTTGATGCGTAGTAAGGTAGATTCGTGCACTGATTGCGATTACTGTTTCCGTTTATCACTGGCGACCGATGTAGCATGGATCGGTACTCGTTCGACGCTGATATTTGGAGTGTGGGATGTGTGCTCATGGAGCTACTGACAGGGAGACCACTGTTCCCTGGGAACACTCAGATCGACCAAATGTAAGTTCTATCGATAGGCAGCGTCTGCACTACGAACCATCGCTACCACCACCTCCTGATCTTACTCTCTCTCTGTTTAACAGTAATCTCATTCAAGAATACTTGGGGCCATTACCACCAGCAATGGCAGCTCGACTTCCTCGTGGTGTCAACACGGTCACCTCGGCTTCCAAGTCGTTCGCTGATCTGCTGCACGAGCGAGAACTTCCTGCTGGCACGCTTGATTTTGTGATCCAGACTATGCAGTTGGAGCCACAGCAACGACTATCTGCATGTTCATGTCTGCGGCATCCATTCCTCCGCCCGTTAAA
Organism: Pythium grandisporangium; assembly: GCA_023336285.1. Classification (NCBI taxonomy): domain Eukaryota; phylum Oomycota; class Peronosporomycetes; order Pythiales; family Pythiaceae; genus Pythium; species Pythium grandisporangium. The sequence goes on from JAADWT010000005.1 coordinate 15,733, forward strand.
CGATATTGACGTTCAAAAGAAGAAGCACCGTCAGAGAGAGGCCAAGCAACGTCTCTCCAACAGCTTGGACGACAGCAATGACTTGGACGACGGCATTGAAGAGGAACTCCCTCGTGATGCGACCGCCCTTCCTCGTGCAGAGGCTAAACCTCAGCCAAGCGTTTCTATCCGCGTGGGTGACTCGGGCGCTAAGGTCAGCATGTCACCACCAAGTGACAGCAAACAACGCCGGCAGCAGCAGTTGCGCGAAAGCAAAGCGCAGACGCAGCGATACAGGGGCGAGAATAACCTAAGCGAGGCAGGCCACGGCGACGATGGTTCCGACAGCGACGATGGCATCCAGGAGATCATTGAGGTCAATGAATTAAGCCTAGTCGAGCCGGTGTCGCCGCTGCGCGCCAGCAAGCGTTTGCATAGCGGCTCAGCGCGGGCCAAGAATGGACGCAGGCGCCGAGCGGACAGTGAGAGCGGGAACCCGCTTGACCACGAGTGCTACGAGGATGACTTTGAAGACTACCACCACTGATGATGCGTGGCTTGCATGCACGCGATGCAGTGGTCACCTCCGCGCATACAGTGTACCACGCACATGAGCAATTTATCCAATCGTGCCCGTTATTAGCACAATTTCATCAGTTGCCACCATGGGCGCCGCCCATTGGGCGGTATGATATGATTTTTCCCAGGGAACGTGACACACGTAATCCGGAGACAGCGTACCCCCATTGGCTGAAATGCTGCCAAGCGGGTGCTCTGCCGTGAAAGGTCGCCACTTGCTCACTGTCAATGACGGGCGCGACTGACGTGCCCGCTGGAGATTGACACGGTGGATCCGGGCAATCTCATTGGCAGTCTGTCTCACATCACCCACCAATCAGCGCCCCGCATTCGCCCACACCGTGACTCTGCGTGAGGTTGCAGCGGGCATCAGCGCGGCGCTGGATGGCGGAGAGGTCGAAGGACCGCCCGACCCCCAAGCAGGAAGCACCCGCGCGCTCTCTGGGGGCGGGAACCGTTACTCTACGCGCCCATGAAGCTCAGGCATTCTCCGATTCGAGTCGCCTCCACCCTCACTGCCTGCTCATACACGTACGGTTGAAGTCATCCAGCTGCAGTGATTAAAATTAAGAAGCAGCTTCAACCAGTTTCGATTTGGTCTTGTAGCTCGCACCCGGTTGACTCTTCAGGCCATATCCCACCCGCATTCGTTACCCATGGAGATCCACGCAAGACGATCGGCCAGCGTGCGCGCGAGCAGCAGCAACGCCGACATGCGCCGCAGCCTGCAGGCCTCGCCGCTTCGCGCCAAGCGCACGTCGTGGCAGCGCACGGTCAGCGCTATCCCGATCCTGGGCTGGCTGCCCAATTACAACGTGGCGCGCGACCTCAAGTTTGATGTGGCTGCTGGCATCACTGTGGCCATGATGCTGATCCCGCAAGAAGTGTCGCTGGCCGGGATCATGCACGTGCCGCCGCACCACAGTCTGTACACGGCCGCCACGGCACCACTCGTGTACGCGATTTTTGGCTCCTCCACGGTGCTCTCGGTGGCCAGTGGCTCAGAAGTGAGTCTGCTTGTCGGCTCATCCCTAGAATCGATTGAGAACGAAGACGAGCGTGTCGCGACCGGTATCCTCATGTCGTTCATCATTGGCATGATCCTATTGCTGGTTCGCGTGCTCAACCTCAGCCAAATCGCGGATTTCTTTTCTCGCCCGGTCATGGGTGGCTTCATTTCGGCAGGTGGTTTGCTTATCAGTCTTTCTCAGGTCGCCAATTGGCTTTCCATCTCCGTCGAGCGTTCCGAGTTTCCTCCAGTAACCGTGTACAACATCGCTTCCCACCTGGACGAGGTGGAGATGCACTCTTTCGTACTGGGAATCGTGTCGGTGATCTTCCTGATCTCGCTCAAGATTGTCAAGAAGAGATGCTTCCCGAGCCCCGTGCTCACGAGTATCTTTAACGATGAGCCGACGACCGAGAAAGAGACTGATGTACAGCACATTCCTTCTCCGGTCCACGCATCCCACAACGGACCAGCCACGGATCACGGCCACGGGTTCTCGCTCACTGATCAGCAATACGTCAACATGGCAGCCGAACATGCGTTGGAGCATGAATACGACGAACCCTCTCAAGTCCCAAAGTCAAAGGGTCAGATGTGGATCTACTTCTTTGCTCGCACTCTTTGTGATTTGGGTCCTTTGATGGTGTGCATCATTGGAGGCGTCACGGGTTACATAGTTGGCCCCGACAACATGAGGTTGACTGGGGACGTGCCGAGTGGACTCCAGACCCCAGACGTGCCTTGGGCGGGCCTACAGAACGGATTGATCGATGGCCACCGATTCGGGTCAATTGCTCTGAACTCGTTGACGATCGCAATCGTGGTGTATCTCTCCAGTATTGCTATGTCCAAACGCTTGGCCATTCAGCGTGGTGAGGATATCCGCACGGATCAGGAACTTATGGGCCTTGGTATTGCCAGTGTCGTGTGTGGCTTCATGCACGCCATGCCACCCACTGGTGGTATGTCTCGTACCGCTGTCAACCTACAGAATGCACGCACGCAGGTCGCATCGATCATCACGAACTGCATCGTGATTTTGTCGTTGTACACGATGACAGGTGCTCTTTTCTATCTGCCGAAGACGAGTCTTGCCTCCATTATTATCGTCGCTGGTTACTCGCTGGTTGAATTCAAGGAAGCCAAGTGGCTTTACCGTGTCAAGCGCGACGAGTTTTACGTCTGGAGTGCGTCGTTTGTCCTGACGCTGGGACTTGGCGTGATGAATGGTTTAATCGCATCCATCATCTCATCGGTCATTGCGCTCATGTGGAAGAGTAAGCAAGCTCCAGTGATTGTTCTTGGTGAGCTCGAGAATGGAAGCTTCGTGGACCGTGACATGTACCCGGAGGCTAGTCCGTTGAACGATGTCATCGCGCTTCGCGTGGAAAGCTCCTTGTATTTCGCAAACTGTGAGCGGGTGGTCGTGTTTATCGACGAAGAGTTGGCTCGCCTTCAGGCCGAGGGCGTTCACGTTCGCGGCGTGGTTCTTGATGGATACCACATGAACGACATGGATGCCACCACGATCCAAGTGATGTCCGATTTGCAAGCCAAACTGGAAATGCGCAAGATCGGCTTCGCGATTGCTAATGTGAATGGACGGATCCATGATGTCCTGGCGGTCACAAATTTGCTCAAGCGAATCTACGCGCAGAACCCGCGCATTCGTCTTGAGGACGCCATCCGCGGATTCCGCAACCTTGAGCCTGCGAATGACTCGACTACGCTCTTGAGCTCGTCCAACTCGAGCGCATGAGGATGGTGCCATTGTGTAACCTCTAAATTAAAATTCATGTTTATCGGATCAGATCAAAATTTACCTTATGTGGTTCGCAGTTTTTTTCTTATTTTTCTCTTTCTAACATAAGATATCGGATATTTTCCTTGCCGCTCGTATCTGCTACAGGATCCCCCGGTTCGGGACAAGATCCGATTTGATAGGAACATTGCAACAGGGTAACCGATATCTAGGGACACCAGCTATTACAGCACTTGAAAACGAGCTCTTGATCACCAGTGACGGCGATTCCTCCGTCTTCTCCGTGGTATTATAGCTATGGCCAAGGTGCGTGCTCAAGTCTCTACGCCCGCGGGAATCTGTCCGTAGTTGCGGGCTGTATCCCACACCGATCGCGGCGTTGACTCCCTCACCATAATGGAACGTGTTTTCGGATGCAATGACCTAGGCAAAGAAAAAACAGAAGGCCCGCGACAAGAAGAAGCGCGAAGCTGTTGCGGCCGCCGCGGTGACAAGCACCAGCAATGGGGCTGTCACCATGCGCAATGGCGTTGAGCTTTCACCATCGCAGCGGATGACCGAAAACGGCCCAGCAATTGTCATGTCGGAGCCGAAGGCGACTAAGCCTCTGGGGCGGAGTAAGCAGCGCACAATCGTAAAGCGCCTAATGAAGCAGGCAGATGCACAGGTTGGTAGTATGCACTTCGGTCGCTTTCCGACCCAGGCTCCAGTAGCTGTTAGGCGACGTTGCAGAAACTGATGTATGTAACTGTTGGCATGATCAGGGTCTTCAAATCGGCGACAAGCGCTTCGTGGTCGCTGCCAAGTGGTGGGAACGCTGGTGCCAGTATGTTGGCTTTGACACTCCTGATGGGAGCAACGCCAATGGCAATGGACTGGCCGGTGTGAGTTCATTAGGGATTAACAGCGCGCCAAGCAAGATCAATAACACGCCATTATTGCAGCTCTCCGTTGACGAGAAACTGGACGAGCTCATGGGTGGACCTCTGCACCCGCAGCTGAAGGAGCAATACCATTATGTGCTAGTGCCGCAGGAGGTGTGGGATGTGTTGCTGCATTGCTATGGAGGTGGGCCAGTGATTGCTCGCTTCGTTGTCGAAGTTGGTGACCCAACGTTGGGTAACGCTTTTAAACGGGTGGAGATGTACCCCGTACGTACTATTGCGTTATACGCCACCTGACATGTGTACTGTGCACGGGCCTGACCTTTTTTTCACTTGGTGATTTGGTTGTGGTTGTATGATAGGAGTTGGCGGCACAAGAGGATGAAGCGATGACGGATTCCTCCTCGCTAGATGAGGAGATGCCACTACAGCCCATTGCCCCATCGCCTAGGCCGGACGCGAGTCTTGTTGCCCAATCGTCAATTCCAAAAGTTTGTGGAGCCTGCCGCACCACGACCGGCCCCATGAAACGCTGCGGTAATTGTCAACTCATTTGGTATTGTGGAGGCGCGTGTCAAACTGCTCATTGGCGCTTTCACAGGGCGGTGTGCCGGTCTGCTGCCCCGAGAAACGACAAGGAGTTTGCTATCCAGAATATGTTTGCTAGCGAGCGCCGCGGTAAGACGGGACTGCGGAACTTGGGCAATACGTGCTTTATGAATTCGGCACTGCAATGTTTGAGTCACGTTGAGTTGCTTACCAAATATTTCCTGAGCAACAAATTCCACAACGATTTGAATCGGGAAAACCCATTGGGTACGGGTGGCAACCTGGCGCTTGATTATGACGGCCTTCTGAAGGAGCTGTGGTTCGGCAGTTCCGCCAGTATTACCCCCGCGGCGCTTAAGAGAGCGATTGGGCGTTTTGCTCCGCAGTTTTCCGGCTTTCAGCAGCATGACTCGCAGGAATTGCTCGCATATTTGCTTGACGGATTGCACGAAGACCTAAACCGGGTGAAACACAAGCCGTACACGGAGGTGAAGGAATCAGATGGGAAGCAGGATGATGCCGAGGTCGCCCGTGAAGCATGGAATCGCCATTTGCTGCGTAACGACAGCATTTTCGTGGATCATATTCAAGGTCAGTTCAAATCGACTGTGGTTTGCCCAATCTGCTTAAAAGTATCGATCACATTTGATCCATTCAACTGCGTCCAGCTGGAGTTACCAATCCAGCAGAAGCGACGAATGGAGGTGATTGTTGTGCCCCAGGGTGAGCGCATGGTTCGTTACTGGGTTGAAGTCCCAAAGAAAGGTAGTGTTATTAACCTCAAGCGTGCAGCAAGCAAATTGTGTAATATCCCGGCGAACCATCTTATGGTTGTGGATATTTATCAGTCCACGATGTTTCGAGTTGTCGGGTATGTGTGCATATGTGTGCATTCACCATTGGCGATGCGTTCAACTACATTTTCTCATCGTTTCTCTCGATTTGTTGTTGTTATCTCAGCGACGGAGAACGTTTGACCGATCTACGCGATGACGATCGGATTTTGTTGTATCAGGTCGAGCCACCGACAACCGTCAGTGCGTCTGGTGCCCCACCACAACTTCATTATGGCTTTCTCTACCATCGCGTTGACTCGTCACTGGGTGGCGACCCGTTGTTGTTCTCGTTCTACGACGATACGTCTTGCGAAGAGTATGTTATTCGCTGTGAATTTTAATGCTGCCCACTCATAACAAACTGACTGATATTGTGATATTCCTTGTGTAGGATGCTTCAAACGTGGAGTAGCATGATCACGGCACACGTGGCGCTCAAACCAGCGCAGGTTCGCCAGTACATATCGTATTCTTCACTTCTGTGGACGTTCTGCTTTTATTTACGACATTTTGTTTTATTTTTTAGCCAACCAAGCCGAATGCGCTAACAGATCCCGGGACTGTGCCCGCGGAGATGCTTTCCCCTTGCGTATTCCTGAGCAATCGCGACGGCGTCTTCTTGCGTAACGAGCCAGTACCTATGAGCAAGAGCAGTCGCTTCATAGATTACGCGACGCTGCAGGCCGACGACACGGTTAGGGACGTGGTGTTTGTCACTGTCGCGTGGACATCAGCTCTGATGGTGTCGACTGGAAACGGAGTACTGCGTCCACATGTCGAGCACGTCGTCGACCACACGAGTATGCGGGAGAAGTACGAAGGAACCGGTTCAATGCGCAATGGTATTACACTAGATGACTGCTTCCGCAATTTTACCAAGCCAGAGACGCTTGACCAGGCCAATCTGTGGTACTGTTCGAGTTGCAAGGAACATCGCCAAGCGCGCAAGACGATGGAGATCTGGTCGCTACCAGACGTGCTCATCATATCGCTCAAGCGTTTTGAGTACCGAAACGAGATTTTGCGTGACAAGTTGGACGTGTTTGTCGACTTCCCACTGGACGAACTGGACATGACGCCGTACTGCCTAGAGCAGCAGCAAGTGCAAGAGAATGGATTGTCCTCGAGCACCGACCCAGACAGCTTGTGTTACGATCTCTTTGCCGTGAGCAACCACTACGGTAGCATGGGCTTTGGGCACTACACGGCATACGCGCGCAGCTGGCAAAATGGGGATAAGTACCCTGGTTGGTACTCGTTCGACGACAGCCAGGTGAGCCCCGCCATGCCTGGCCAGGTCAAGAGCAACGCGGCCTACATTTTGTTCTACAAGCGACGGCATATCGCTGAGAAACCAGCGCGCGTGGGTCCTGCGCCGAAAGCTTCCTCAGTGTTGCCTTGAGTAATGAATGAGCAACATGACCATGTTGGCCACACGATTTTTTTGCGTTTGAGTTGTCTTGTGTCTTCTCTATTACATAGTGGCAAGGGCGGTGGTCATCAGCCAGCGATAATGAGAAGAAGGAAAAAAAAAACAAATTGCTTTATTACACGCGGGTGGAAACCCGAAACCCCGCGGAAGTGAGGAACAGAACGCGAATTGAAGAGTAGCGGTGCACCAGCCCTGCCACACGCGAGACTGGCGGTTGATCGGCTGCTTCGAAGATTCTCAACGTCCAGATCGGCTGGAAGACCCGCTGCGGTGGTTGGATGGCGCTCGTCGCGCAGCGCTCGAAGAAGACGAGCTGCTCGAGGATGTACCCTCACGCCGACCACTGCTACTACTACTACTACTGCTGCTGCTGCTTGCCTTTGGGGGCACTTGATCACGAGAGCGGGAAGACGACGACGCGCCTACACCGGCGGCGTTCTTCTCAGCAAGGCGCTTCGCTTGCGCGCGCTTCTTGCGACGCTCTTCATCCGTCAATTCGTATCGATAAAACTCCTTCTCTGACGATGGCAACGGGGCCGACGTATCCCCTCCCCCACCAGGCGACGCATTGGCGCGCCCCGCAGCCAAGCGGTTCTTGGCAATAGTCAGTACCGCAGCCGCCTTCAGTTTGCCCATCGTCGCCGCCGATGCCGCCGCTGATGCCGCCGTGGACGCCTTCTCCTTGCCCACCCCAGCAGCCGTGGATGCCGCCTGGAACGCCTGTGTGCTTTTGACCTTTTCGCGGCCCACGACCGCGGCGACGGTCGCCGACTGGTACGCATCCGTGCCCTTGACCTTTTCGGCGCCCACGGCGGCGGCCTGCATGGCCTGGCGGCCCTTCTCCTTCCCCACGGTCGCCAGCGTGTCAGCCGCGGCGAACAGAGTGTTCCCCGCTCGGTTGGCCATTCCCTTCCAGTTCTCCATGCTGCCCCGTAGCTATCCGATAGTCCTTAAAAGCGGACGATGGCGTCGTTTGGATTGTGGCGATGACTCGGTTGGCTCGCTCGGGCAACGGCAGCGATCCGCGAGCAGAGATACGCAGACAGGGTCGGACTTACGCGGTTCCTCGCAGTCGTCGCGGGTTTGTGGGCTCGTTCGAGTAAGCAAGTGTGCGAGTGTCTTGTCGTGAGATCCTCTGCTCTGGCGTCGAGATGGAGAATGTGAAGGTGTCCTACACTGCCAACCTACTGCCGCCAGCACGTGACAAGGAAAAGAACCAGTCCCCACCCCCGCAATACTGGCCCCTTCCCGAATGATCGGAAGGAGGTGAGATCGTCCCTCGCTCTCTCCCTCTCCCTCTCACGCCGTCTCGGTCTTGGTCTCGGTGTAAGATCGCACAGCCCACGCCACAACCGCGCATCCACCCATCACACCCAGACCCCCCACACTTGGGTTTACTATGTGCGGGAGGGAAGGAACGCCAGCCACCTGCCGCATGCACCCTGTAGTACATGTACTCTGTCTGGACTGGCGAGCCAGGTGGAAAGCTGCGTGTGTGATCAGTCTCCAGTCTATATTGTATACGAACCCACGTAATACGTCCGTATACCTGTTCACCTATACGGAGGCGGTGCACTTCAATTTGACAGACCCACGGATGGCTGCACTGCGTTATGGATATGACCTGGCAAGTCAGATAATACCTACTGTACTTATGCTGCCCTGCGCGCGAGTTGCGCGTGCGCTGATTTGCTAACACACGCTGGCCTATGGGCGCGATAGCGTCGCTCTCACTCTCTCGAACGCCATCGTTCGATGTTATTCAGCCGTTCGGCGCATGTCAACCGTGAACATATACTCCTCCATTTCGTTCCCCAACTCTCCTCCTCCTGTATCTTTCTGCGCTAATGTTGTTTTAATGTGCGTTTACTCGGTAGTCTTGCTTCTCGGCCGACTTGTAAATGAATCTGCTGGTTGTCAAGGGCGAGGAGACAACGGCCGCGTTGGCCGGTTGGCCGGTGTCGGGTTTGTCTGGTTGGAGTGCTGACGCGGGGACTGGGGCTCCTTGGATGGACCCGCCTTGGAGGTAGCGGTCATCCTTATGTACCGCTGCAACCGAAGCGGGTTGCTTCGCGACGGCGTGAATTTGGCCGCGCCTACTGCGCGCTGCACACTGCTGGAGAAGGAAGTCGTGGATGAAGCGCGACTGCTCGCTCGACTCGAGCGGCTGCAGCGACTGGAGCGGCTTCGCGTGTCATCATAATCCTCGGACCCCTCTTCGTTCTCCTCCGGTTTTGCCCCTTGGGTGTGACCGTGGTGGCGCGAGCGGGAAGTGGCTTCGCCCTCACGGCGTTGGCGTCGCTGTGCCGCCTCAAACCGTTTGGCGCGTAGTATCCGCAGTGCATGCATCGTGAACCGCGCGTCAGCGACATCATCTGGACCCTCTTCATTATCATCCGTGATCAACTCCTCCTCATCCTCGAATTCGAGTGACGACTCGTGCATACGCCGTGGCGTCATAGGTCGCCTAGGACTCGCACTCACGGTCGCGGTCGCTTTCGTCGTCGTTGCGTTTACCCCACTAGCGGACGCTTGATGGTGTAGTGAGGCTTGCGATGCGCGGGGAGATTGCAGCAAGGAAGTATCATTGCGTCGCGCTGATGCTGCGGATGTAGGACGCACCACTGGCCGTGGTGTAGTTGGTCGGTGGCTGGCTGTGTGTGTCGATGTCGCGGTGGAGCTGAGTGATTCAGTGTCAGCACGTTCACAGATTGTCTCATCTGCCTCCTCCTGCAGGTCTTTAAAACTCCGTTCATGGTATTGCCCTCTCGTGTAGCGCACTCTAGCCTCATCAAACGTGGGCAACGCTAGTAGACCATTCCGACTGCGCTTGACAAGCTCTAGTTGGTCTCTTGCGCGGAGTTCGTGGTACTTGGTTGAGTGCGACCAATAGTCGCCATCGCCAGTGTAATCGGGTGGCAGGATGCGCTGGCAAAACTCTTGCAGGTCAATGTCGTTGCTGTTATCCGAATCATAGCGTGCAAAGAGCCCGTGGCACTGGGAGGGCGTAAGTCGGAAACCCAGCGCTAATAACCGCTCGCGAAACTCTGACTCAGTCACGTGGTTGGTTTTTTTAAAAATCTTGAGCGCCTGACGGAACGTGTCCGAGGATCTGGACGTCGTTTGCTGGATCTTGTCACGGATCCGTTTCTCAATCTCATCCAGACTCCACGCCTCCATCTCGATCTCAGTCATGTACCGGTCGGGGTTCGTTTTCGCAGCCAAAGCCTTCTGCTCGGCCGCCTCGCGGTGCATCTCATCAGCTGCAGCGACCCATTGACGACCTGTGTAGTCAGGCGGTAACACACCGTGGATAAATTCATTTAGATCAATGGCACCACTACCGTCCGTGTCAAACCGTTGGAAAAGTTCGTCTGCCTGGCAACGGTCCAACTCTAGTCCGATGGACACTAGGGCCTCGTGGAATTCGCGTGGTGTGATACCATTAGATTTTTTAAAGATTCGGAATGCCTGTCGAAAACCGTCGGAGGACCGCGACGTGCGTTGCTCAATTTTGGCGCGCAGCATTTGCTCAATATCTGCAAGCGTCCAGGATGATTTGACGGACTGCACAGCCATGGAGTAGAGTTCACGTCGTGATGCCTCGACCTTTTGCTTGTCCTTGAGTGAGTACCATACCGACGCCGACGGATCGTCAAGCATCACGCCCTGAACAAACTCGTTCAAATCTAAATCCCCACTTCGGTCAAAGTCGAAAAGATCAAAAAGCTCAGCCAGTTGCGCCTCCGAAAACTTGAGGCCGAGCTTCACCATAGCTATGTTGAAATCGGACGGCGTGATACCCGACGACTTCGCAAATATCTTGAAAGCTTGTCGGAATCGGTCAGTCTCCTTGGACGTGTGCTGCTCTAGCTTTTCGCGGAGCTTGATGAGAATCTGCTGGATCGAAAGCGACGCCCCCGCCTCGACATCGTAACACCCACTCGTTCGACTACTATGGGTGGTGCCGTACTGACTCCCATTATCGTGGCCTCCTGTAATCACCTCGCGCTCATTCTTCTCGTTGCGATAGAGTGCAGTCGTCAACTCGGCCAGGTCGATCGTACCGTTTCCATCCGTGTCAAAATGATCAAAGAGCGCGCGGCATTTGTTGGAAGATAGGTGAATCTGCAGCGCGGCTAGTCGATGATGGAGCTCGGCGAACGTGATGCCCTCCGACTTTGTGAAGAAACGAAATGCCGCTTGCCCGGAGCGGTCTGTGCTCCGTGAGGTCTTCTGCTCGAGCTTGGCCGCGATGCAGCGCTCGAGGTCAACCAGGGTAGTATCCTCGTATACAAGCGCCGCACCATTGCCGACGGTGGTTTGAGGTGTGGGCGATGGCGATGGCGATGAAGAGGAGGGGCAAGACGAGGACCCAGGCATGCGTCGGCGAGGACTCGGACTAGCGCCATTGGCGGACACCTGCGAACGAGACGAAGATGCTGATTGAGGACGTGACGGTCGTGCGGGCACCGGCGGTCGGACTTCAGCAGGTTTGGCCGCACTGGTGGTGTCGACAGTGTTCACGGCGTGCGAGAAGCGGAAGTAGCCCGCGGGCAGGTAGATGCGGCGCGCAAAGGCCGCGAATGTGAGTTCACCAACATCCTCTTGGTCCACGAGTCGGAAGAGCTCATTGATGAGGTTGCGCGTGGCGCGGATGCCAAGCTTAGCAACCTTGTGATGAAATCCCTCGGGCGTGATCGTGTTGGTGGGTGTAAAGAAGCGGAACGCCTGCTGTGAGTTGTTGTCGTACTGCGTCGCGTCTGCGGTCGCGTACAGTGCGTGGAGCCGTGTGCGCAGGATGCGGAGCAAGTCATCGATGGTTGTGGTGGTCACCGTGGCCAGCAGCCCCGTGGAGGGCTCACGCTCACCGGCAGCAGCTGGGCCGCGTGCCGGGGCGTTTGGCTTCTTCCGTCGTACACGAACCTTGGGTCCGCAAGCAGCACCCCGCAGTGACAGGTGACGCACGCTCGCCTTGGTGCCCGGCTTGAGCATGGGGAGCCGGGGGAGACGCGCGTGGGAACCCACAGTGATCAATTACGTGTGTAGGAGGGGCGAGAAAGCGCTGCACCCCCCACTGATCTAGGTCGAGGGCCAAGGTGGCCAACTGCTAACGGTCCAGTGGAAATCAAAAACGCGACGCTCTAACACTCGAGACGAGGCACGCGCGTGGCCATTAAACTTCCTGCTCCACTTCGTGCTGGATCGCCACGACGGCAGCAGTGCCAGGACCAACAGGAAAGTGACTGACAGCAGTCCACTGTCTCCAAGCCGAGCGGTTGACAGAATTGAGGAATTGCGGGCTGGGATACTTCGGGAACAACGACAAATCGTAGAGGGATGGACGAAGAAGGTGTATCTTTTTTTGGCTGCTGCTGCTAAGACATTCCCTCAAGGCCCACACCACAGGCGGCTACTCATAACCGGTTGATTGATGCTCCACAACAGTAAGTCCCGTGGTCAGCTTTATCTTTCCAGCTGCTGCTCTCCTATTCTTGTCGAAGGCGCCGACGACAGGCGCGTCGATGACCGAGTGCAGCTATCGCCACCACTCGTCACACCTGCTCACGACCAACGCGCGGTTCTTAGAGCATTGGAGTGACGCGCAGGATCGCGCGCATATTGGAGCGCCCGTCGTTCTCCTGCCACACGGTCTCGGCGCGGAACTCTCCACCGCGGTGCACGAGCTCCACAAAATGCTGTACGCTGCCACCCGTGCCAAAGTAGTACTTCTTGGCGGCCACAAGAGCTACAGCGCCAGGCGCGCGCCGCAGGTGCCGTCTGATGGTCTGTGATAGTAGTGGATAGTCGAGAGTTATATCAGAGGTTAAGAGCGAATTCATTCTTGTCCCAGACTTTTGACAGACGCCACGGTTTAGTCAATGGGCGAACGTACCTCATAGAGCTCCACCGCGACAGCTTCCGTGTAGACTGTCTCGGCGGTAAGAATGAGGTCGAACTGCTGCTGTTCTGTCGGGAGCTGTTCCTCCGTTTGCATCAGCTCGGACACGCTTCCCCACGCGCCAGCATAAAAGGAAGCACAGGCCATCTGTCCCTCTGCCCCACCGCGGAGGTTACGCGCCACGTTCGGACATGTTGTGAGTTCGAGCACCTCCTTGTTGTAGTCCATGAAGGCAACATGTGTAGCGCCTGACCAGGTGCCAATATGTCGCGTGCAGATTGAATCGCAATAGCATTCATCGGGCGCGTGTTAGTCTGTCAGCCGCTCGTCGACACCAGCCAAGCACGCTCCATCGCAAAGGTATCACAAAACACTTGCCATGCAACAGCGCGTAGATGCCCGGCAGTCCATGTCCACATCCTAGCTCAGCCACACTCTGGCCAGACAAATTCTGAAAACGCTCGTGGGATGCCATGTACTGCACGAGGTCCACGGCGCATTCCCAGAGCTTGAAGCCACCCTCGTACACCCCGGCTTGCAAGTCGGACGTCGTAAGAATACTGCTAATGGCACCTGTTCGAGCGACAAACGACGCGTCACTGGCGTTCACGATCTCAAACTGCAGTGGAGATCCAGTTCCCATCGGGATGACCACGGGGACGAAAGCCATGGTTGCATGCTGCGAGGCCTCCGGCTGCCAATGGAAGCGCTCCCCATGACGTGTGTGGTGCACCGCTGCAGTAGCCGGAGACACTGTTTCCTCGGTATTGCACGGTTCAGTAGCGGCTACTGTGGAAATGCCATCCCCCGCAAGCGCGAAGTTGAATGAGAACGACATGAATGCAGCCCAACGCTTCGCAGACGAGATGCGAATGCAGCCATGTACGCGCTTCGCATGACCACTGAATCGGATTTTCTCCGAATCAGAATATTACCATTGCCACTCAGTCACAATTTTCAAAACTGCCCTCTCCCGATTTAAATATTACATATCTTGAAGAGGGGAAAAGAGCTTTAATTGGGAGCATACAGTACCGTATCGTCGGTTGCCCCCTGCATGTTGGAAGTTGCAGTTTGACGATCGTACGGACATGAGTGATCCAGTGGAGTGGATGCACCTCGCGGCGGCGGCGATCGCAGCGGACGCGCAGCGCAGCGGAGACGACAGTATCAGTGACAGCGGAGACGATCATGACATGCGGGAGGAGGCAGGCGACGAGAGCAGCGACGGCGATGAGCCTGGCGACGACCGGGAAGAAGATGATGATGATGACGATGACACATCATTCGCATCGTCTCAAACCGACAGCGCGGCGCGACTTTTTGCGTTTAACGAAGAAGTAGATGATCGCGAAGCCACCGTATTCCAGCTTGTGGATGATGTGGTGTCATCCGATTGGAGTGATGCCGACCTTACGCATAAGCTGAACGCGTAAGTATCCATAGTTGGCGTACGGACCGTGATAAGTGTGCCCGTCTCAAATACCCACCCTCCCGCACCAATGCTGTGTGTGGTCTGCACAGGATTGCAGAGACGTTAGAAGAAGTTGAGTCGACCTTCCGCAAGGATCGCACCCCACCGTATCGACGAGATGGTACGCTAGGACTATGGAGTTGTGATTGTCAGGTTCTTTGATTGGGTTGCTTGAATCTTACACACGATGACGAATATTCAGGACACTTAATCGGCAACCTGCTCCAAGTCCTAGAAGAACAGGAAGAATTCTATCCGTTGGTACGTGTGGCTTTGTTGCGTTACATCCTGTGCATTTGCTTACTTCTGTATTGCTATTTGCTCTCTTCTTCTATGATTACTATCAAGCTGAAAGAAAAACTCGATGAATTGGTCGACAACAAAGTCAAAGCAGCTGCATGCCGCGTACTGCTGGCCACTGTTCCCGTCAACAGTAGATTTATCGTACGGTTGTTGTGCGACGAAGAAATATTGGATCGCATCTGCGTCTATGCGGGTGACGACATGTCTGCAGACAACAGTGCCAGGTCTGAGGTGGATCCACCGCTTCGCTGTTACGCAACTGGATTGCTTGCCGTGGGTCTGCGTGATCGTTCAATTGCAGATATTGTCGTGAACAAGGATACTCCCACCAAATTTCTCAAAAGGATTCGGTTATATGCTTCCAAGCTAGAGAAGGAACGAGTATTGGCGACGAAGTATATCCAAGAACACGCGAAAAACTCTGCCGGAGGACGACAGCAGCGGCGATCGGGGTCAATGAGTGGAACAACACAACCGTCCAGAGCAAATTCTGTCAGCTTGGTTGCTCGAAGTGGTCCAACAGTGAAGCGCAAACTTTCTGATTTGATGGGCAACACAAGCGACGTTGATGTGCCGCAGTTGAGGGCAGATTCCATCTCGTTTCAGTCAATGGTGCGCACAAATAACGGAAATGAGGAAGCAGAAACTCCATCAGTGGTATCAACAGGGAACGATTTGCTGAGCAGTGACTCGGTTCGAGGGAGTGCTGGGCCGTCTCGAAACGAGGACGGGCCAATGGGTTCCTTATCAAGATATCTTTCGGGTTCGGCAACAGACGATCCGAATTTGCATTATCAACCAGACCTGGAACGACATGAAGAAGACCTGAAAAAGCTTGTCTTGCTTGAGCTCTTGTACACACTCGATTGCATAGGGCTCATGGGTGAATACCTTGAGCTTTTTGCTCCTTCCCAGAAAGAAGATATCATCGGCACGATTGTGACCTTTCTGCACAGCAAGAACGCAACCGTAATTTCGCATACGCTGACGATGACATCTCATTTCCTTGTGCACAAGCGATTTGCGTTCTCGCTTATCGATGCAGGTGGGGTAGAACTCATTTTTTCTATGGCCAAGACACAACACTCGACAGGTCAGCTTGGTTTGCTGGATCGAAGTCTTTCCATGTGCCTTCATGGTTTAGCGTCATTGTCAACGGTTATCGAGAAGATTTTGTCTGCAGACCCGGAAACTCTTCTATCGGTGTCATTTGGGTTACTATCTAGCCCGAACGATCGCGCTCGACAGAATGCAGTGGTTTTCTTCGGTCTCACAATGGCATTCAGAGTCGTATTGGAGTATTTCGAGAAACAAAATGGGTTGTATACACTCCTCAACATCATTCGTGCCGGGAACGAGCCAAAGTCTACAGTCCAGCGGCAGCTTTCACATGATGCATGTCTCTGCTTGCGTCAGTATCTTCGTGTGCACATGACTCATGTTACGTATCGTCTTCGGCGGAAATTGTCCCAAGTTAGCACACACCATACTCGTGGTACTGCAACTACAGGTTCCACCACACCCACTTCAGTTCTCACAGCCGCTCCAGCGCTTGCATTGGCACGACTCCCTGCACGCGTTCCAAAGTTATCGTGGCATAAACCCGTAGATATTGACGACAAGACCCACCAGCAAAATCTCGTTTTCTACGAGAAATATCGATTTAGTGTACCAAGCAATTCTGGCAGCAGCGGGAGTTCGGGTTCATGGTCGGCAGCGACAGGCGCCGGGGGAACGATGTGGTCACCGGCAGCTAAGCTAAGTCATCTCAAAGGAATACTCGTGATGCTGGAGGTTATAGCGATGATGTCGGCATTGATTCAAAGTGGTGATCCAGAAGAGACATCTAATACGATCCGGGTATGGATGGTGGAGCGCTCCCAGTTTTGTTTAGAATGCCTCCAGATTCTCACACTCGTTGCTCCAGCACTCGCAAACGAAGTTTGCACCACTGTAATTACCCTTGAGGAGGTTGGTGTCCAGAAACGTGCAGGGTTGACGATATTGCTGGAGCTAGCGATGAGTAGAAATTTGCGTGACTCGGATCTCGTCCGCGATGTGCTGCGCCTTTTTTGCAACTGTGTATCACCTCCGCATTCTGAAGATTGTTGGCAACATCCCCATAAAGATATTCGCCAGTATACATTGACTGCACGGCCAATGCGAAAGCATGTGGGCCAGGAGTCTCCAACTGGAGCTGTTCATAATAGCCCGGCGGAAGAAGAGAACACATTTCACTACTGCTGTTCACGTGTACGCGATGACAAAGCTCTACGGCCAGTTCGAAAATTTGCGCGTGAAAAGAACGCGATTAAGGTTTGCGTCCATTTACTGCGGTACAAGCGGTCAGTTCAAAATGCAGACGCAATCCGACTATTGGCGACTCGGGCACTTTTGGGCTTATCGCGTGACCGCCATATTGCACAGATATTGCAGACGATGCAATTAGGGCAACTCTTGTCGGATTTAATTCGACAGGATCCGGTGTTAGAAGAGAACGCGGACTTACACGTTCGCTTCCGTGAATCTGCATTGGACCTTATCTCACAAGTTACCCATCGTGCACCGAATGCTGTCATCAATGAGGCCACTGACCCGACGGTCCGCAAAATTGAGAAAGCTGGTATTGTCGCGCAGACAAGGATCGCATACGACGAAAACGAGCTGCTGCAACTGATACACAGTCACTTGGTAGCAAAAGGATTCACAGCATCTGCTGCAGCTCTTCAGGAGGAAGCTAAGGTCGGTAGTGGCGTTAGTTCCCCATCAGATGCCCCCAAAACACCAGAACCACGTCAAAGAAGAATTTCCAAGAATCGATCAGTGGGGGATGTCGCTTCATCTGCTGCAATTTTGACGTCTAGTTGGAATGGAGAAGTGGCAAGCAATGCGGTCCCAGAAGATATACTGCGGCCTTCCAAGATACCGAGGCTGTCGTCTCAGCCAATATCAATTGTCCCCGGAGAGACAAACTCTCGAGGAAGCAATCAAACATCAGCGTTTGATCAAGGGGTGCCATCGAAAGTACTGGGCGCCTCTGGAAAAATCCACGGACCAGCGTGGAATGCAAGCCAACGACTCAAAATTGTTCGACACGCATTTCGAACGCCTCATTTATTCTCCAATTGTGCAAGCACTACTGCACGTGCGAAGCGACCAAGCTACAGTGCATCGGCGAGTCAAGTTTCAACTCAGAGGCCAGTTATCTGCAGCAATCAACGGTCGAAGAGTATATCGTTGACAAGTGGGAGAGACGAGATGTCGGCCTCTACTCGTTCTCTCTACCCAAGCCGACTCGATGATATCATTTGCCACTATCTCCGGGAGCAACACCGCCAGTGCGCTAATCCTGTCTCCACCGTTCCCCCATTTAAGCTCATTGGTCCAGATGCTGTGCATCGGTGCCCAGATCCGATGAGTGCCTCGAAAACACCTCTGAACATATTTTCACGTTTATCCGAGCGATGTCGCACGGGCTTTCGATTTGGAACAAAGGCACTGTCCAATCCTTGCTCGGACGCAGGTATCAATCGTTACATCTACAGCAGATATCGACCACACCGAGTGATTGGAACGAAAGGTTATATACAAGGCGGGGTCAGTGTTGCTCGATTTTACGGAGGAGCCCTACAGAGTGATGTAATGTTGGGGACGCATCATGGCGAACTCTTGCAGGTTCATATCAGTTCGGATACAGTCGTGAACACGTGGACGTGCCACTCAAGTATGATCGCCGATATTGAGAGTAATGCCCACACACGTATGGGTTCCGCAAATCATTTAATGGTAACCGCAAGCTTACCTACTTTAGACTTTCAGCGTGAAGTGGCGCTTTGGGATGTGAACAGCATGGAATTTGCTCGATGGAGATTTGCTGGTGGGATGTCACCACGATTCAATAACTTTGGCGACCGGGTTGTAGCGCTCGACGCTCGTCAAACTACTGAAGATGGTTTTGTGGATGAAGAATCAAACGATTCGGGCGCAGTGATGGTTGATATTGCAACGGGAAACGTGCTCTGCACGTTGAAGGACGCAGTCCAAAGCAATGAGTATAAGCACGCGACGAATTGCTGCTTTGCACCCGATGACAGCTCAGTCTTGACTGGTGGTATGTTGTGGGACACGCGGATTCCTACGCGTGCACTTTATAAATTTGACAAGCTATCCAATATTGGGATGGGATACTTTCATCCAAACGGAAATGAAGTCATCATAAATTCTGCTGTGTGGGATCTTCGAACCTTCCAGTTGCTGCGAATGGTGCCAGCTCTAGACAAGGCGATTGTTCGTTTTTCTTCAACCGGCGCTGTCATTTTTGCATACGCACCGCGCTCTTTGGTACGTTTAATGATGCTCACATTCGGACGCAAAATTATGTTGCTGTAGTAATAGATAACTGACTCTGTAGATTATCGGGTGCTCTGGTTTTGTATCGACGGTGTGAGCAGGAATGTCAACAAGCAAAGAGTTGGTTTCGAGTTTTGGATGCTCGTGATTATCGTGATATTTCGACCGTTGAACTAGAGCGCCCCATTTACGATCTCGCTGTAGGCGACAATAGCTCTCAGCTTTGTGTCGTTGAAGGAAGGTATCAACAATCTGAGACCGCTGTGTATGATGAACCAGTTTGTCGTCTGTATGAGATTGGTCGCAAGCGACCCAGCGAGGACGATTCCGATGTTGAAGATGAGCACTCAGACACAATGGATGACGATGAATTTGACGATGAATCTGGGGCTGAGAGTGATGGCGATGAGGATGACGAAGATGACGAGGGTGATGAGGAAGATGACGAAAGTGATGACGGTGGGGAGGACAGTGATGAGAATGAACTGGACGATGTATCTTTCATGACTGAGGATGACGAGGACGAAGGTAGTATGGAAGATGGCGATAGCGATAGTAGCGAAATACGAGATGGAGCAGAGCGTACACCATCGCGACGCGCGCCCTCCCGTGGGGGATCCTCGGTCTCGGCACGTGACATTCAACTTTTGCTTGGGCTACCGGAAACTAACTACTATGGGATGCATGACGCTTACTCAAGCGATGACGGATAGGAGCACATTTAGTGTCAGCGGCGCTCAACGTTGGTGCATCCAGAAGGGAAAAGAGAATGAGAGAAAGAGAAGCATGCGTATGGGAAGCACATCGTTGGGCTGGTGGAGTAAAAATTAATGTATTACTTCAGGCGCCGTGTGGACCACATTTGGAGTCGCATTTTGCCAGCGAAACGACGCTGCTATATCCTCATGCACATTGGGGATTGCACCTTCAAACCTGTGCGAGTTATGAGCGATCCAATGCCTCGACGCCCCGCGTCTATAGGGCCCACAGCGACTCCACCACAGTCAGTATGTGGCAATCGCCCACACGCATACCGCAAATCCCCAATGGACCTGAGCATCATCATCACAACCGCGACAAGCCAACTTGAGCAAGACCCTAATAACACGAAGGCGCTCTTTGCTCGAGGCACGGCTTTCTTCAAGCAGCGTACCATGGAGCCTGCTCTCCGTGATCTACAACGCCTTTTGGAGCTGGACCCTCGGAATGCATCAGCATATTACACACGAGGGCTTGTCCACTCAAAGCTCAATCACGTAGATCTGGCAATTCGAGACTTTTCCGAGGCGTTGCGCCTACGCCCTGACCACGTGAATGCCGCGTACGCGCGCGCATCTTGTTACAATTCTCAGGGTGATTTCGTGCGCGCCATCGACGACTACAATTTCGCTCTCACGCACGACCACAAAGCCCCCTTTCAGTCCAAGCAACCTCTCAAGCACCAGCAGGGGCCACGGCAGCCCCAGCATCCCAGTGATTTTGACAGCAAGACCTCTAGTAGAAGCAGCATCAAGGCTGGCGGCGATCCAAGCGAGACGGAGGCAATATCAGCAGCTGGTGCCCGTGACGACAGTCACTGCAACAACAATCACGGCAATGTCAACACCGACGCCAGTAACAGCCGCAACAACTACCAACAAGCGGAGAACAGAACACCAGCGGTTATCGACCGACGCAACACTATCGCTGTGATGCAGTCGCCATCAACAGCGCTTGACCTAGCCGAAGGGCATCATCTACGAGGCTTGGCCTTACGGCAACAGGGAAACTATAAAGCTGCCGTAGAGCAATATTCGCATGCACTTGCGCTCAATCCGCGGCACTTCAAGGCAGCATTTAATCGCGGATTTGCTTTTGACAAACTGAAGCGCTTTGACGCTGCCATCGCCGACTATTCGGCTGCCATAGTGATGGACGGTTCAAACGCATTTGCGTATTATAATCGTGGCATCTCGTTGGATCGGAGCGGCGACTATGAAGGCGCGCTAGCAGATTTTTCACGTGCTATCGCACTGGTGCCCGACAATGCCGACTTTTACCACAACCGAGGGTTCTGCCACCGCAAACAGGGCAATTTCGCATTGGCGATCCAGGATTACAGCGCCGCAATTCGCGTGGATGCGCACCACTTCAAGGCACTCTACAATCGCGCGTATTCCTACGACAAGCTGGGACGTTGGAAGGATGCTGTGGGGGACTACACGGCAGCAATTCGACTGGAGCCGACCAACGCCAACGCCTACCACAACCGCGGTAGTACCTACACCAAGTTAGAGCAAACGGCGCTTGCACTGGCTGATTTTGACCGCGCCGTCGCATTGCAGCCGCAATCGGCCTCGAGTTGTAATAGTCGTGGGTTGTGCCTCGGGCAGTTGGGACGCCATGTTGAGGCTCTGGCAGATTTCTCTCGCGCGATTACACTCGACGCGACCACAGCCGTGTTTCACCACAACCGTGGCTACTGCTACCGCAACATGGGGGAATGGGACCAAGCTATCGCTGACTACACCGAGGCGTTACGCCTTGATCCGCACCACGTGGCCGCGTACAATAATCGTGGCTATGCGTTCCGCAAGTTGCGCCGCTTTGACGCCGCCGTGGCTGACTACACAACGGCGCTAAGTATCGAACCGAACAATACACGCACGCTAAGTAATCGCGCATACTCGTTGGCCAAGATGGACAAGCTCCGTGAAGCACTTCGTGACTACTCACGCGTGATTGAGCTGGACCCCCAGAACGCGTACTCCTTCCACAACCGCGCGATTTTGCTCGATCGACTCGGCGACTCGGAGAGTGCTCGTGAAGATTTTGCACGTGCAGCTGCGTTGAACAGTGGGCAACCACAAGGCGAGCTTCAACGCTTACAGCTACAGTGAGCCTGGCGAAGGATCCATGAGTGTGAAAGAAGAGGGAAAGAGGTAGATGGTGTGGAATCGGATGGTACCAATTTACCAGAAGTTTGGATCTGTAGCGGTTTGCCTTGTGGGCTCTAGAACTTAAAACCCGAGTGCACAGCCACAACTCCCTGTGTGTAGTTAGTGTAGGATGTGTGCTTGAAGCCCGCGTCTTGCATCATGGATTGGAAGGGCCCCTGCGCGGGAAACTGGCGAATGCTTTCCACCAGATACTGCACACGTAGAAAAAAACAGTCAAGACGGTCAGTCCGCGCACACAAGCTGTTCACGTGTGATGACGCCATGGGATCCATACCTGGTAGGAGTCACGGTCACCGGCCACCTTCTCACCAAGTGTGGGGATCACATTGAAAGAATACTGCGACGATAAACGCGACCAGTGCCACATGTACGTACAAGACACGATACCGAGACGATGAGATACAGATCAATAGAGGGGGGAACCATACGCACGATTTATTATAACATAACGTACCGCATCGTAGACGGCGCGGATGAGCGGGTTGGGCACTTGGCTGAACTCGAGGCAGAGGAAGCGACCACCGGGCTTGAGCACGCGGTAGGCCTCGGCCAGCGCACGGTCCACGTGGGTCACGTTGCGGATACCGAACGCGATAGTGTAGACATCGAACGAGTTGTCGGCAAACTGCAGCTGCTCGGCGTCGCCCTGTTCCCACGTGAAGAGGTTGGCGGCCACGGCGTCGGGCAGCAACCGCGCGGCGCGCTCCTCACCCACCTGCAGCATGGACGAGTTGATGTCGCAGACCGTGATGTGCGAGTCTGCCACGGACGGTGAGGCTAGCAGGCGCTTGGCGATGCGGAACGAGATGTCGCCCGTGCCACCGGCCACGTCCAGCACCCGCAGCGGACCCACGGGGTGCAGCGTGTCTACGAACGAATCCTTCCAGAGGCGGTGCATGCCACCGCTCATAAAGTCGTTCATCACGTCGTAGCTGCAAGAAGAGGGCAGCAAAAAGGCACACACTCGGTCAGCGTTTGCATCTAGAGACGACAGCAACTGTTGATAAGTGGAGGGGAAGACATACCGCTCAGCCACGCTGTGGAACACGGACGCCACCATGGGCTTCTTGTCTGCCTCGTTCACCTGCTGGAAGCCAAAGTGCGTGGTCGCGCTGGCTGGCTCCGAGGCCGCGACCTTGGCGCTCATGCTGCGCACGCTGGTGCGCGCCGTTGCGGTCGCGGCACGCACCCATCGGCGCGACGCCATCGCTGTCTGCATCGACGCCATGGGGCAGTGATTGACACCGTGGAGGCAGAAGTGGTTGACCACACTCTCGACGGTCGTGGCTTGTGTGGTGGAAGTCGAGATGAGATCCACCGTATAGCACTGGAATACAAGATCGACGTGCACTCTGTAAAATCACGTACTGTAAGTGTGCATATACAAGACTGGTTACTATTCGGAATCGGGCGGTCCCGTCAAACAGGAAGGTGTCAATCACAGGGCTGGCAACGTTTCAGGATTTGTCAGCAGTGCCTTTCATGGCATTTGCCGAGTACCCGCCGGGCTGTTGGATCACGAGAGA
Organism: Pythium grandisporangium; assembly: GCA_023336285.1. Taxonomy (NCBI): domain Eukaryota; phylum Oomycota; class Peronosporomycetes; order Pythiales; family Pythiaceae; genus Pythium; species Pythium grandisporangium. Next base: position 39,257 of record JAADWT010000005.1, read on the forward strand.
GGAGTGGGGATGCGTTGGACAGCTCTACCGATTGTCTGCCACTGACCGCATTCCTTCTTTCACCAGCTTCCTGCGACTTGAATACTACCTTCCGTATCCGACTAACTTGTGTAGCGATGCGCTTTTCGACACTGCAGACTGTGACCGTCGTCGTCGTAGCAATGATTGCCAATGCGAACGGCGATGCTGTACAGGAACCTGCACTCACGCCTCCGCCGGTCTCGACACCGGAATCCCCACAGCAGCCGCAGCCACAGCCACAGCCACAGCCACAGCCACCTCAACCGGAGAACCCCCCACCGCCATCCGGTGACACGAACCAGCACAACCAGAACCCCATGGTCGCTGAGACTGCCATGCCGCCGGTGAATCCTGACCCCAATTCGGCCGCGCCCGTAGCCAATGCTCCTACAACGGGAACAGACGCGACACTCGCGTGGCCCATCAGCGATGGACTGGAAGTCGGATCTGGGTCCATGTCGGGCATGGGTGACGACGATAGTACGAATGTCGGCGATACGAGCAAGAGCAAGAACAAGACCGCGACAGCGACGCCCGAGCCCACGTCACCGGCGCATAGCTACATGCGCACGGCAGGTGCCACTGCGGCTACGCTCGTTGCGGTGACGCTCGTCCTCGCTGCCACGGCGTGAGAATAATCGAGTGCTGCTTTGGAAGAGCTTTGTGCTCCTGACGATGCCGAAGCACGGATTTTATATATTTTACACACCCAGAAGAACACAGCAGTTGATGACCGTGGGTTAGCAACGATGCTAATATATCAAGTTTATTGCATATACCATTCACTTTTGCTTCCGTCACTGGTCATGGTGCGGGTTCTGTCTGCACATGCACACAGTAGCTCAGCAGCCGAGCTGGTGATCGTTATCACTTGCACCCATGGCTTGACGGTTGCGCAGATTGGTCGCTAAAGGTATGCACTTCAACGTTGCACTATGCCAGTATATGCGGATGATGCGTGTGTCTCCATCAAGGCCATGTTACGCTGCCTGCCACCACATAATACTTTAAGGATACGCTGAGGTCTTGATTACGTCAGTGGAGCAGAAAGAACCCAACATCCAAAGCACTCATTTGCTCAGTTGCTTAGTTGCTCAGCATGTCACACTCGTGGAAGACGGACGCGAGCTCGTACAAATATTCAGGCATGTTACGTGCATACCCCCCCTCCCCCAACGTACCCACCGACTCATTCTGCTGGGGAAATGGAGGAATGCCCCTGAAAGCAAAGACGCAGCCACCACCACCACGCAGCCGCATTCTTGGCGACAAAGCAACATGAAGTTGTCGCCGTTCCTCATCCCTGTCCTTTGCGTCCCGCGCACCTCAACTCAGTCCCTCGATCGATCGGACACCACGGATACCATCATAATACCACTAGACCAACGCAGTTGAAAGAGAAAGGTGTCGCAATTCGATTGTTTGCCTCGAGTGACTATAACCAGCATTCAAATCTTGTTGTGTCTTGAGTTGGAAAAGCTTGCCACGACCGTTCAGATGTTATAATCAGAATAGCGTTGTATCGTTAACGTTTATGCGCATGCACGTTAACGATGCCGTCAGCTTCCACATTTCGAACCGGTGGTTCGATAGTATCGAACCGGTAGCCTGGAGATGGGCGCGGACCCCCGGTATCACGCCCATCTCCAGGCTCTGTGTTTGCGCAGCAGCCTAGCCGCCGGGGTTACAGTGTACCCTCCTCATAACAGGAGACCCATCGACAAGATCCCGACCCGACGTTCGCGCAATTGGTCTCGTTTCATTTCATTTCATTTCACTTCACTTCAGCTTTGCGGTTTGTGCTATTGGCTTGAGGCTCGCTTCCATGACCATGATGCTCCAGCTGATGCGCGCGCGACCGGCGGTGGTGGCGACGGTGGCGACCCCCGCGGCCATGGGCGCGCGGGCCATGTCCACGCTCATGTCGGACGTGCACGGCACCAAGCACGGCAAGAAGCACTGGCGCAACAAGCCGCTCTTCCGCCGCGAGGGCGACCAGCGCTTCCGCAACGGCCAAGAGGCTGCCGACATGCTGTGCGTGCTGAGCTGGCGCCCTGTGTAGTTATGGGGCGGCCATGTGGTTATTGTGGTGGCGTGTGGGGGACTGACCATGCTTGCCGTGTCCCTTGACAGTATCGAGGAGGCACACCGTCGCGACCCGTACCAGGTAGAATATGTCTTCTTCGAGTGCCTCCAATTGGCAACGGATAAGGACACGCACCCAGTTCTCTAACAACTACTCAACTCTTTCCGCTCTCTTTCTATCTCGCTCTATCTCTCTTGATCCATCTCGTGCTTGTCCGTCGTACTTGACAGGGCGAGTTCCTGCAGGCCGTCAACAGCTTCGTCAACTCGGTCGTGCCCGTGTTCGACCGCTATCCCAAGTACGCGTGGGTCATGAAGACGCTCATGGAGCCTGAGCGCGTTATCCAGGTACGTCCAGCTGCCGTTCCCTTTGACAATCTCCCATACACCACTGGTTTAACCACTAACTCATCGGCTTCCTCTCTCTTTGTGTGGGTCTCCATCTGCAGTTTCGCGTGCCGTGGATCGATGACACGGGAAACCAGCGCGTGAACCGTGGCTTCCGTGTGCAGTTCTCCAGCTCGCTGGGGCCCTACATGGGTGGGCTGCGGTTCCACATGGCCACGACTCATGGCACGGAGAAATTCCTGGCTTTTGAGACCGTGTTCCGCAACGCACTGGCCGGTCCTTTTGGTGCTGCCCACGGTGGTGCAGACTTCCAACCCGTGGACAAGAGTGAGTCCGAGGTTATGCGCTTTTGCCAGAGCTACATGACAGAGCTGGCCAACTACATTGGTCCGCATACGGATATTCCGACCGCTGGCGTCGGCGTGGGTCCGCAGGAGATTGGCTACATGTTTGGCCAGTACAAACGTCTGCGTCAACTGCACCCAGGTGGCACGGAGGGGATCCTCAGCGGGGGGCTCTACTACTACCCTGAGGTGACGGGCTACGGTATTGTGCACTTTGCTAACCGCATGCTGGAATCTCGCGGCGAGTCGTTGCAGGGCAAGCGTTGTCTCATCTCGGGCAGCGGCGTCGTGGCGCTCAACGTGGCCAAAAAGTTGCTCGACCTGGGGGCCATCCCGATCGGTATGAGTGACTACTTTGGCTATATCATCGAGCCGGATGGGTTCTCCAAGATCAACGTGGAGCAGATTCAGCAGCTCAAGGGCGAGCGTAACGCGCGCCTCGGCGGGTACATCATGTCATCCACGTCGGCGCTGTACCACCCGGCCGAAGAAGGATCGATTTGGGATACGCCCTGCGATTACGCGTTTCCGTGCGCGATGCAGAACGATATCGACGCCGACGCCGCCAAATCGCTGATCGCGAACGGCTGCCAGGGCGTGTTCGAAGGCGCCAACATGCCGTGCACGGATGAGGTGGGTGGCAGCTTAAGGATGACACCAACCAGTGGGAGGGTGGGTGTGGACTGACTGACATGAGTGGGCGAACGATTAATTGTAATCTACATAGGCTATCGCAATGATCAAGCAACGGGATATCGTGTTTGCCCCCAACAAGGCAGCCAATGGCGGATCGGTGCGTTGTCCTTGGCAATCACACACAAAAGTGGTCGATCCATGCATTGGTCTAATTGGGTTTGTGACGGCGGCTCCCTACTATTCTGTATTGGTAGATTGCGCTAGCTGCCAAGCGCGTTGGTGACACGCAACTATCGCCAGAGGAAGTGGACACTATTGTGAAAGGTGCGTCTTCGGTAAATTGCTGATCAAGCCTAGGATGCGCAGGATTGCTAACTTTGATTATTTGGTGTTTTACGTGTGCAGAGCATATGTGTGATCTGCATGATCGCGTGGCTGCCACGGCCAGGGAGTTTAACGTGGAGGGCGACCTGCACGTGGGTGTCAACATTGCAGGTTTCTTGGAGGTGGCACAAGCCATGTTCCGACAGGGAGCTGTGTAAGCGTGGAAATTACCCGCCCGTCAAGCATATGCAAGGTGAGAGAGAATACCGCGTACGAACGAATAACGTGTAGTACAAGTAGTTTGTATTCGCTTGTGATTGTTGCCTCCATCGCGTGGATTCATTGTCTCTCGCTACTACATCAGTGATGTTGTCATCGCCGACATCAAAATTCGGGATTGCATTGAGCAAGCGACGGTGGCTACTCAAAACGATATCAAAATTAATATGTTTGACGTATTACAGGTTTGCTTGATGTGCTCCATAGTACTACGAAACTCGCTCAAAATGCCTCTGGACGCGGTATCCACGGGGTTTATTGCTAAGTACATTTTGACCTTTTCGATGGACACTATGCATGTGTTAGCTATTGCTCAATCATAGAACAAACACCGCCAAAGCCAATGAACGATAGTGTTCACAAACTCGGAAATCACGCGGCGTTGGGCGTAGGTGAATGACTGGTTAGGTGACTCTTCACGTCGGCAAATTGTGATTCGCACGCGGTTCTCATCCATGTTGAGACTAGCCGTCGTTACACCACTGGGGAACGTCACGTGGATCATCAGGTCGAGAGCTGTAGGGCATAACAACAAGAAATGGCACGCTGTCTCGCCTTCAAACTGGTATTCTCGCATTTGACCAGCGAATACGTGACGAAGCCGAAGCGCAAACTCTTGCCAGACCACGTCATCGGTCGACAGGAGATCACTCAACCCGGCATCAATCTTTTCCAAAGGGGTACATTCCGAAAGCCGCAAGCACTCCTCGAGTTGTTGTGTACCAACCTCGACGCGAAAATGCTCCACAGGGAGCCCCAACGTTTGGGCAACATCTGCTCCCAGTCCGCCTGTGTCTGAGTAGAGCAGGCGGGACCACAAGAGATCGCGTTCATAGTTTGTTGCAGCAGCTCGGAACATCTCTTTCACAAATAGCTCGGCTTCAGCAAGCGCGCGTTCAACAGGGAGAAGTGCAACGCCCACATTGGCCGACGCTGCTGGTGCAGCGCGAAGTAACGTTAGAAGAACTGAATTCTTCGGTCTTTTCTTACCCTGCCAAAGTTCCTGCGTGGTGATCAGCAACGAATATCCGGGCTGATTCCGACCCATTGGTATCACAGACTTGTTCCCACGACGCAGTGTGGTGGTCTTCTTTCGATTGAAGAAACTACCCGATGGTGAGTGGCACACAAGTGTATCTGGTGTACCAAATTGCGTGAGATCTGTCACTTCATACCGCATCTTATGGCAGGCCACATAACGCAGTAAAATCTTGACGTGAATGGACTCGGCGCAATTGGACTGTAAATTGCGAACTGGAACATCAACGACTTCTGTCGCGAGTATGCAGTCATAATCACCAAGGCTATCACTATCAACCTGCTCACCCGCTGATGCTAATGCACGCGGGCTCGCCACACGAGTTGTACTGGCAGCGCTGGGCGGACGTGGATATGTTTCCAAAAAGCATCGAATCCCTTTCACCATATTAAATCGCGAGGTTGTCGATGACGAAGCATCAGTAGAGCTCTCTGGTAGTGGTGCCGTCGAAGTCGTTGTCGAGGCTGGGCTGTCCATTTTATCTTTATCTTCTTCATTTACACAAGCTGACCATCGGATTAGGCATTCTTGCAGAAAACGGATAGTAAAATCATGAATCAGAAGACGCATATTCAGGGTGCTGCGCAACGATGTCACCACGTTCTTGACTAGATCTCCCTGCACAGCATGATGCCGTGTGGTGAAGAAATGCGACTGATGACCAGCATGCCGCTGAATGAGATCATGCTCACTGATCAATACAGCAATTACCTGGACACCGTTATGATCACACTTCATTTCCAATACGAGCACATCCTCAGAATCAGCGTCGAACTGAACCCGTTTCCCACAGGAAGCCAAAGAACTGAGAACGAAGTACTCCGAGAACGACTGTCCGTCGGCTGCGACTGCATCCACCGTCGACTGGCGTGAGCTGCTGCGCTCAAGGAGAGGCGGCTGGTTACTTTGTACTTGCAAATGCTGGAACCCTAGCGACGTTAAATGTAGCGCATATTGATCATAGAATTGGCGCACTACTCGCATGCGGAGGTGGAACACGTCCTTCAGTGTGTGCATCTTCAATTCCCGAACCGCTTTCCCTTCTCTAGCACACATGGCTTGCACAGTGTGCTCCATTAGGAGATTGGCGACTGTTCGATCGCGGCCAGAAAAGACAAACTCTTTCTTGTACGACAGTAAGTTCACCAAATCCATTGATGCTTGGAAAGCCTGTACACGACCGGAGTTATCATTTGATCCGTCTTCCTCGTACTCTTCATCAATTTTGATAACCTCCCATCGCTCCACAAATGTCACTCGGTAACGCTGATGGAGGGCTAGATGTCCACAATCTACCATGGAACGGAGTACGACATTGCTCGCGGCATCTAGTACTTGTACAGATGGGTCCTTTGAACGTATAGCACGAAACAAGGAAATACACTGTGTTGCCAGCAACGAGGCAGCATTAACGCGGTCGGACTGGTGTTTCCACGCATCTCCATAATGCAGCACGGGGTTCGTCAACTTTTCACGAGCAGAGCGATCATCGAGGAGCAAATTTGGCCGACTTTTGGTCGCCGTTGGCTTTACTCCAAACCGGATACGTGGGCTCCACCTTTGTTGCAATTCTTTCTTCCATGCGGTACAACCAGATGATTTGGACCGGTGCGGTGGATCCCGATCGCTATCTTTCGAATTGGAGGTTCCCATGCTACTCTGCTCCGCTCGATTGAGTTGGGTCGAGGATCTTGGATTCAGGCGACCACCACCACTACCACTGGTGAGGTGATTATTTTCACTCGCCGCTCCCCCTGAACTTCCCGAGATTGAGCTTGCAGCAACGTTCGTAGCCGCCATTCGAATCGGATTTGACGCTGTCGTGGACGACATTCTCCCACTTGAAATTGAGCGAACCGACGATGAATCGCCTAACCGGGCTCCTGAAGATGGCGGACGGATCCTGGAATTTGTAACAGGGATATCCCATGGGGCAACAGAATCGCCAGCATTGGTGTTGCGAGAAGAACCCACACCTGGCCCACCCAATTTTCCCGGCAACCCACCACGAGCCCGAGCGCGAGCTGCAATCAAGGCATTTGCCGCATTTCCACTACCGTTAGGAATGCGAGGACGACTTATCCGACCATTACTTCCTGCATTGGGTCCGGCAAGGGATGCACTAGAACCCCCACCGCGGATGCGCTGTGATGAAGACATAGAATCAGCCTTTCGATGCCCACCGCTGCTGCTACTACCGCTGATGTTTGATGCGCGCTCGGTACGCGAGTCGATTCTCATTGGATTATTATCCCCACCGACTCTACTCTGTGACTGGCTGCTAGAGCCAACGCGAGTCTCCTTCATGGATACGTCTCCTCCACCAGCAATACTTCGAGAACGCAGACGCCCATCAGCAGTTTCATTCACGACCCCAACGTTGAATTCACGTAGAAGCTTGGTAAATGACGTATTTTCGAGCTTGAATAGGAGTGTGCTCTCAATCACTTTCGGTAGGTGATTGTATTGCTGTAGAACAGGAAGAATTGACGTGCGAAAATCAACGCAATTTATCGAGATTTCCTTCCCAGATGCCAATGGCATAATCGAAGAATCATGTCGACCACCATGTTGCAATCTGAACGGCTGGACAACGGCGGATATTGTTGGTGCTGAAAAAGTAACCCCGCCTTTGGTCATGAGCAAGGACCTGAGCATCGACTCCCGCAAAAATGACCACGTTAAGATTCGCGAGAGCTGAGTAGCTAGCACATCCACGAGCTGGCTGCTCATATTGTAGCCGTACACCACTATTCCGGAAGTAGAAACATCTACTATATAGTAGAATGATCGCTTCGCGGCAGCTGCCAGAGCCTGTTGTACCGATGAGCCGCCGGGTTTTGAGTTGGAATGAAGCATCATTTCTGTAGCGGTGAACTCTCTTATAGACAAAACGGATGGTGTCGACGACGAGATAAGCGAATCTATAGAGCCTGAGTACGAAATTGATCCAATCGATTGTCGGCCTGAGATAGAATCGGAATCTGACAAATCCGAGTGAATCGAATCAGAATGCGTCAAACTACCAAACCCACGTGACGAATCAGAACGGTCTATCGTTGCAAGCGTCGTTGTAGTCTCAAGATCACTTGCACCCGGCACTATCTTGAAGTGACTATAAGTTGGATCAGCCTCGCGGTCACCTTGCATGAGCTCAAACTCTAGATTGCTTCGAGAGGACGAAACAAAAACCTTCGGACGGAATTGTGGAGGAAGGCACCGAAACGTTTGTCCAATCTGGGTAACGACATTGGAAACATCCCATGCAGGCACTGCCTTGGGAAGGGCCAATTTGGTCACAGACGTAGACGCCATCCTGGAAGACCCTTCGAGTAGATCCCCCAATCTGGACATGCCTCGTGGGAGTGTGGGCTGTTTCGTGCTGGTAAAGTCACTTGCATTATCCGGAGCGCATACTTCTGCACAACCACGCAGCGCCTCTTCAATGTAGCAATCGAACACAGCTTCCTTCAGATATGACTCGAGTACGTAAGTTAGTTCTACTGCGTTCACTGCACCGCGAATCCATGTATGATAGCGAACCACGATACAGTCAGAATTGCCATCGGTATCATGGTGTTTGCTCGTAATTCCGGGGAGGCTAAGTTTCCGCATTGGGGTGCCACCACCAGTTTTTGCCACTCCGTGGCTGCGTAAGATATCAACACGAAGAACTGCTAATCCCTTCCCGACACGAGACAAAAATCCCTGCGATAGGCGCAATTCTGGATTCAGATTTACGGCAAACATCAACTGATCGAGAAGTTCTTCATCCTGTAAGTGATCGTCACTTTGCGCTTTAGCGCGAGATTCACCCACATGAGAAAAAAAGACGGGTGAAATCTCCGTCGGATCCTTTGAACCCCCATCTTCATCTTCAATTGGGATGCGACGAGAACTCGTGTTCATCGGGATTCCATGAAACACCGGATGAATCTGGGTTGCATCTATGGCGACCTCTTTTACAAGCTGAAACTTATTCGAAGCAGACGCGATACTTGAACAAAACACTGTATCTTCGTTGTAACCCTGGGCTCGGAGAGGCTCTCTTTGTCCGGGGTTCGTGTTTGCGGTCAGTAACCTGATATGTGTAGCGGCATCAAGGCTTTGTGACAAGAAGAGTGAGAACGCACTTCCACTAGTGTATACGCCTTGGGGCACGATATACTGCACACAATAATGTGGGTCCACACCTGGTGGGCACATAAATGCCATATCAGAGGCATTCAACTGGAATTTCGCGTTGCGTGCAAGCAGCTTCATCAAAATTAGCTGTGTTGCTTCATCTAGTTTCCGCTCTAATAAGCGACATAGTTCCTGAGTGACTTCTTCGCCGGCAGCGCACACTCCAAACACCTCAAGAAGAATCCCAGAGTAGGGTCCTCCAGTCGCCGTTTTATCTCCTCCAGTTATATCTTGAAGCGCAACAAAACTTGAACGAGCGGAACCGACGGGGCGATTGGGGGGTGTAGCCGACGTGCTTACGCTCATTTTCATGTAAAATACATGGCCACCTCGATCACGATAGACGAAAACATGGCGGCGATTGTGTACCTGAAACTGCTCCAGAGCGGAAGTGCAAAGCATGTTTAGTGCAACATTAGGAATCAATCGCTCTTGTAGACGAAAAAACGCGTGATACTGTAAATCACACTCAAACTGCCCAGGCCAGTAAAACGATTCCCTTGATTCCATTGCCTTCTCCCAGTCCATCGAACCAGAAGTTTCGCGGCGTAAGGTCGGAGACGGTGGGCTGTCACTGTTAATCAAACCTGCTGGTAGTAGCAGTTCGCTGCATGACCGGGTTTCGTGAAGCTGCAACAGCAGCAAGAACTGATTCACCCTCTTGCACATTGCATTTACTGCCAAGTGCAGCTGTGTGAGTACACCTAACCGATCAAAATCACCGGGTTGACCGAAACGATCGGGATGGTGAAGATGCAAACGGACGCAGTCGGGGTCGACGACAAAATACGCCCAGTATGGTATCGTATCCTGATCACTCACTTCGTGAACGGCATTTTCTTCAACTTCTTGCATAACCGATAGCGTACTATACGCAGTATGCCCCAGTTGCTGAACGACAAAGTATAAGTCGTCGCACTGGCAAGTTTTTACACTGTTGCCGGACACCAGCTCCTTCTTGAACAGCTCTAATGGATCGACGTTATCCTGACGGCTTATCACAAAATGAAGAGGGTACTTGATCGTAGTCACACAATCTGATGGGAGATCTTTGAACAGCTGGTGAGTTAGTCGGCCAATCGCGGGAGTTACGCGGTCCACACTACGCAAAATGCGCAGGATTTCAACACTCGACCATTCCTTGATACTTCGCCGCAGTTTTTTCAGTACTTTCCGCTGGAAGTGTGGCAGCGACGCATATAGCTCCGCAGCAGAAGCCAGCGTGGTCTTCCCGCTTACATCAAAGGGGAGGACATGTCGCCGCGAGCGTTCCAGTAATTGTTCGTTAGGAAGTGTTAATGTAACCAATCGAAGGGCTATGCGGCACGACGGTCCCTTGGCGATCCAGTCAGCAACATCATATCTGTTCGAACCATTCTCATCCGAAGCTCCAATTCCCCGCGTTTCACTGGGACCCAAAGACCGGCCAAGGGAATTTGTTGGAGTAGAAACTAACTCTCGTAAGTCTAAGAATGACTTTGTACTCGCACTGCGATGCAGTGGACGCGTACTTTTAACCGATTCAACTGATGGCAGTGCCGCTGCCGATGAGGCAACGCGTTGCCTTTGCTCACCAATCTCGCGGTACTCATATCGAAAGAAAAACGGGGCCGAGAATCCCGACGTTGCTTCTGCAACGCCAATGTTGAATTCAGCGTCTTCTTCGTGCGCTCCGTCATCATCATCATCAGTGAGAACGCTATTTGAAGACGGCATATGCATACCAGTCGCATCAAACTCGGAGGATTGTTCAGTTTCAATAGCCTCCGATGATGCTCGTCTCGGGGAAGTAGACGATGGCAGTTGTGGGGGTGCGGAAGTGGTCGATCCATGCTCTGAATCTTCCTCAAGTATCTGGGAACCATCTTCCAGAACGTTCGAGTCGATGTCGTCATCGTCCAATAATATTTGTTCTTCTTGGTCTCCATCTACGTCGTCCTGTAAATGGGTGCCTTCTGCACTCTCGTCACCTTCATCAGCAAAAACTTCCTCCGAGCCTTCAAAGAAAAAATACTTGGTTCCTGCGATCACTCCAAATGTGTTCTTCAAAATCTTTTGAAGCGATTGGTCAAGTCGCTGTTTCAGTGCCTCTTTGCTCCGGCCAGTGAAGATATCGATCACAGGGGGTCGTAATCCATGAAGTGAGCTACGGATAGGATTGGCCATGTCGAGTTGCAGAACGCGGTACAGTAGCGTGATATCGAGATCGACCGGGACGTCGATACAACTGGACAAGGCCTGCATTAAATCTGATTGCTGGACATGCGTATTATCCCGCAGAGCCATATATACTCCACGCGAAAAGTTGTGCTCATGGGCTCGTTTGACTTGCTTCTGAAACCGAATGGCTGATGCAAGAGCGGTTCCGCCTGCTGTCATGGCGTTTACTGAACTTGGTGCTGGCGGGGTTCGCACACCACCGCTAAGCGGTGGTTTTCGGCGGCTACTTTCCGCAAATTGATCTCCAATCGGTGCCGAGGAAAACAGATGTTGCACCGGGGATGCCCAACGTGACATGGTTTTGCTACCGTGGGCATTCGTCGCTGCAGTGGCCACTTGAGATAACGAGCACTCGTAGAAAGCCACCTGAAAAAATCCCGAACCAATTGATCCGTCCAATCGTTGGACCAGTAAGTGTCGATCACAACCGTGTTCTGCACTCTGAGAGATTGATTCGCAGAATCTAAAATCTTCTGACGTTGATAAACCCGCTCTGGAATTCGGTACCAAGTGGTCTTGATTGGACTTGTCATCTTTCGATCCTTGATAATGGCCCATGCGCCACGACTTGTAACCTTCACGAAAACTTAACCGGCGCTCCTGGTAGAGGACAATATCGTCTGCTGACACAGACATTCGGAGCATACTCGCTGAGCCTCCTATATCCTTCGTACTATGTGGTACTTCGCGCTTCATTCTTGTCCCCCACGATTGTTTCTTCTCGCTTGGTATTGGTGGCAAGCCCCCCACACCATCTCTCATAGATCCTGATTGCTGCGCTCTCATCGGTTTCTTGCTCTTTAGCTCAACTTTGCTGATATCTGGAAGGAAAGCGAGGATTATAGTGTCGTTATTCGTCACCTTTGCAAAACATCGGCCAGAACTAAGACCTGTTTTCCTATCATTGACACCTATGTCAACCTCTCCGTTTGCCACACTGCGCCTGATCCAAACTGGCAAATGTAAATTGGCTGTATCCTCTGCCAACAATAAGCCATTAAGTATTTGACCTTCCATATATGAATCACCAGAAACTTGATGGCCATCGTGATCAGTCCACGCTACTTCGAAATCGCTGAGCCCGAGCAGGGTTCGCTCCAGCATCGAGTATAAATGAGCGTTCGCAGACGAAAGGGAGGGTGTGGCAGATGAAATCGCGCTCGGTCCAAAATGGTTGCTGCTGTGGTTACTCTCCAAATACATCAAGAAATGCTCTGTGGAGCGCTTAGAAGCTTCCAGAAGGCGAGCGGTGCTAAAAGCAGGTATAGCCCCAGCAGTACTTGATCCGAGATCAATATCAGACACGGCACCAACAAGACGATCTCCGCTTCTATACAGCCGTGACATTGGCAAGTCGATCCGTTCACGTGTCATCATTAGTGTCTGGAATGTGTGAAAGCTCGACAGAAGATGCAGATCCTTTCGAAATAGGAGAGCACGAATATGCAGAAAAATTCTTTCTTCGCCAACGCATGTTTGAGCCGGCAATCCGTTATTTCTCATCAGTCCACTGCCGTACGATACCTTCGTCGGCGTCGATGATTGCCCATTGCTAATTGCATCATCGATAGGTGTATCGTGTCCAACCGCGTAAGTTCCACCCCATTGAGAAATGTCTCCCTTATCAACCTGGTTATCTGCCTTGCCAGCTTGAACAAAACCGTATTGAGGTTCCATCCAGATTGACGTTGTCATAGTCGTGTCGGATACCCTTCGCATTGCGTATTGTACCAATGCGGTTGTGACACGACCCTGGTCGTCCTTCAATAGAATTTCACGACCAAATATTATACTGGCGACCCGATACGTATCACCATCCTCTTCCAAACGCCAATCCAATACCCAAAAACCAGAGTGAATACGCTCTTCATGAATACGCCGCATGACTTCTACCAAGGACTCGGCGCTTCGCAAATGCCAATACCAGCTGGAGTGCCACATGTAAGCACCAAATACTGCACGAAGCTGCAACTCACTACCTCCGCAACACGAGGATATTGGAGCGTCAGGGTCTGATGCATCCGGTTGATGGCGATGATGGGTGTTCCCTGGAAGTTCATCTAGCAAAAGTGTCTCATGTGTGACCAACAAGCGACTCAACTTGCGATGACACACAATTGCCGACTTGGTACTGGGTGATATTAGAGAAATATTTGTTTGCCCAGCCACAGTTGCCCCCGTTTGTCCTGAGGAAGACTCATGAATGCCGGCAACGATGGAATTTCTCAAATCAGCCAGTGTGTCTTTTCGGACAGATGCCGAGCATGAAAAGAATGCGACGTGGACAGCCGCCAAAGTTCGATTTTTAACTTCCAGGCGGACGAAGCACAGAGCACCACGCTCCGGTTCCTCTCGCTTTGAATCCATCTGTGCAAGTTGCGACGCAATCATCATACTGTTCAAGGACGAGCGCTGGCGCCGCCTGTTAGCTCCAGACCCCACACCTCCAACTCCAGGGTTGCTTGTAGTTGTATTCATCGGTCGGCCACGTCGAGTTTCATTTCCGGTACCATAGCCAACAAGGAATTTCAGGTATAAGTCCTTCGATAGACGCTGCGAAGACCATCGCATCACTGCTCCTCGAATTTGCTCAATAGATCTATCCACTCCAAACATCATTTGCGGGCCAGTGGAGTCAAAAAGTCCAATTTTTCTAGATCGGGACCTGACTGAGACTCCATGATATGAAGCTGCGTGCCTTGTCAAAATTGGTGCGTTCGGTGGACGGTAAAATACTTCCGCACACGAATCATCCTTGACGACGCATAACACTTCAAAGCGCTCGACGTGAAACCAGCGATGCCACAATACAGGTGATAGCTCACCAATAATCCCGAAAACCGGATGTGTGATCTGGCTTTGATTTGTATTGACGACGGTGTTGCTTGAATTTCCAAAAGATAATTGCGACGATGCTTCCACTGCGCTTGCCGCACTTGCAGATGCAGTCATCAAGTGAAGGAGAACGCGGTCTACATCTTGAATATCACAGATAAATGCATGTAGGGATGTCGCACCACCAGGTACGATTGCTGCCATCGCTGTTTTCCCAGTCATAGGATCGACGTTATGGGTTCCTGACTGGAGAGAGTCTTCAACAGCACGAAGGAAATCCGCGTAAGCGAGTACGTTCACCTTCACATACCATTCATTTGCGAATAAGTCCTTCTTTGTTGCCCCGCTCGTATATCCAGGGCCACCATTTGCATTAGACAAGGAGCGTATTCCGTGAATTGCCTTGCCCGTCGAGTGATCAATCGTGGATGAGACGACATATTCGAGCCACACATTTTGTTTCCACTTCATTAGGAATACGAGAAGAATTTTTGTAGCCATATACGGTTGGGACTCGTGTGGGCGCTTTCCAGTTGACGATGATGCATGGACTGACGAAGATGACGACGACAACCCCTTTTCAGCCTTTCCGTCTACAGCCTTCTGAATGTTCTTGATGTGAATCTTATTGATCATAAAACCTTCGCGAATGCGTGCTTCAACTATGCGGTCCACATTTGCATGTATCCGGTATTCGTGTACTTGCTGGCGCCACAAACGATATGGCCGCAACGGAAGATAGTTGCTGCCATCAAAGGAAGCGCACCAATGCTCGTCTAGTGTGAATATCGGTGCTGAGATCGCTGATAAACTTGAGCCACGGACGAGCATCGTTCGCTGCAATGACGTCATACAGGAGACCTGGTCGCGATGCTGTTCTTCAACACAAGCAGCATTAAGACCTACATAGTCAATCACCGAACCACCGCTGGAGTCTGCCAAGAACTGAAGCAGATCGACATCGGGTACAAACCCAAAGGAAGCATTGTGATCACTTCCGTAGCCAATACGAAGAAAGTGGCATTGCACATCGTGTCGACCAAGCTGCATCATGATGTTGTCATACGCATATGCATTTGAGAGATCCACGACACCATCAGTAGCCAGCACCAGTAGCGGAGCTGCATCGCTTGGCAACGAGTTAAGAGCAAAGACGGCATTTTGCAAAATTGAAGATAGCCCAGCCTGATGTCTCCGAATACGCTCTTCTTCTCCCAACTCGTCATTTTGCACACGCACAGCCCAATCATCTTCTATCAAGTGGATGCGCTCACGGACAAGCTGCAAAAGGTGCTGCATGTTTGACGGGACAAGCACGAATCCTTGTACAAGCACACAAAGCGACTCCAGCAAGGCGCCTTGAACCACCACCGACACGTGAAACTCAGGTGCGAAGAGTCGATCACCTACCGTCATTGGTCGTAGTAGAGCACGCACAAACAGCTAGAGGGTAACACCATTCAAGCCACCGATTAACCAGTCTCTATTAGTCAACGTGGAATGCGATTCACCGAGCAAAATCAGCCAACGCACCTCAATCGACTCGTATAGTAGATCCAGATAGAGCCTGCCAGTCATGGGATCAATCGATCGCGACGACGGGGATGCATCCAGACACAGGACACATCGGTAGCGCTTATACACCACAGCCACTGAAGATTCCATTGTGAGCCGCGCCCCACCGTCAGTATTTTCATCGGGCTTGACACTGGGCGTTGCGACGTGTGCCTCCTCACTTTCGGCTTTGTGCGCTCCAGAGTTGGAATCGGCATCATCCCTTGCCTCTCGATCAGAATGTCCCGCATCGTTAGTACCGAGAAAATCACTAACGTCCGCTGCATGTGGATCGACATCGTCCTTCTTGTACGCAATCGCTGCCATCGTCATGCCTTCCTCCAGCTCCATGGCCACTGCAGCAGGCGCCAGGGGTGGCGCCACGGGCGACTCGAAAGTGGCCGCACTGGCATTCTCCTTTTCTTCTGCATCACCTGCCTTGTCCACTGTTGCGGATGGTTCGCCCACGGACGGAAAATACTGCTTCGTTAGTTGCTGGAAGTGCCACAGCGACAGACTTGTTCGATCCACCACCGAGATATCCGCCGCCGACAACAGCAGGTCTTCCACACGCCGCGGCACCGGCGCCACTGTGGCAGTGGACGGCATCGTATCCTCGAATGCGCTGTGCCGACGCTCGAACCCTTATGGTCGCGTCACGTGGGTTACGCTTAACGTCGTGGCCAGCGGTCACTACCGTCATCCACCAACTGGTCTGAAAAGTGACTTCGATAATCTCTCGTCCGCGCCGCGCTTGAAGGAAATCCGAGAGGTGCTGTACAGTGACACCTACGAAAGTCGATACCCGATATGTATGATATCTGCTTGATCCGCACCGTGACAACAACTTAGAAGGGATAACAAATCCTGGACAGCAGCATGAGTCTTTTGGTACTGACCTGACTGGATGGTTGGGTAAAGCCGCGGTCTCTAATCCCAACTAGCAGCACGCAATATAAAGGTAATCTGATTTGGCAAGTTCTGATGAGCAATAAAGATATCAGTACGCTTGAACTAGTATCACGACATTATCAGAGTATATACTTGCTCAAAGGTTTATTGCCTACAATGTCCCGCCGTTGATGTTCAGCACTGAGCCACAAACCCATCCAGCCATGATTAGCGGGAGACGACGCGAATCGCTGCTGCATCAGCCATCGCCAAGACACACGCACCGCTGCTCCCCACCACGTACTCGAGGCATTTGCGACTTTCAGTAGGCCCGCTCACCATGGCGACACCATCCTCTCGGAGTAGTTACTCCCAGCAACAGCAGCAGATCCTGCAATACCCGCAGCAGCAGATTCGTCGCACGTCACGGACACCGAGTCAACCACACACTCAAGCAACAGGAACGGCACCGACAAATGACTTTCACCCACAGGAGCAAGTTCGCCGCACCTCGCAAGCTCCAAGTCAACCTCACAGACAAGTAGCAGGGGCCCCGTCCGCGGCAGTACATGCAAATGATTATTACCAGCAACAACAACAACAGGTTCGCCGTACGTCGCAAGCACCGAGTCCACCTCAGACACAAGCAGCGGTAGGCCCTGCCATATTAGCGCAGGCACCTGATTACCAACAGCAGCAGCCGGTTCGCCGCACGTCGCATGCGCCGAACCAACCCCAGGGCCATGGGGTAGCTCCTGCAAACGACTATTACGATGTCGTTTGGTCGAGCAACGCGCTGGGCTTGCGCTTCACACCCAGCGAGCTTAGTGAGCCAGTGATCTGCCAGATTACCGCCAAGCCGGAGGATGCCGTGCGTCAAACGCGTGCAGCCGTTGGGGACACCCTCGTGGCTCTGCAAGTACATTCGCGCAACTCTGCCATGGCCCCCGTGGCTACGATGCGCGACATGGTGCACATATTTCAGAACGAGGAGCTGCCATTCACGCTGCGCTTCAAATCGCGGGCGCAGGAAGTGCCCGAGCCCATCGCGCTGGTGGATATTTCATGCTCGTACACGCACAAGTGGGCGCAGGGCGATGCGCTTGGCGTGTCTCTTGCCATGGACCCGTGTTCTCTGCACTCCGTGATCACCGCTATCGACTCGGCGCGAATTTCACCCGACTTTTTGGTGATGGAGCCGCATGTCGGCGATATCCTCATCAGCATTCGCGACATCGACAAGAAGGTGGACCTCGATCAGATGCGGTTCGAGAAGGTGATTGAATGCTTGCGCAAATTCCCTCGCCCGTGCAAGCTCACGTTTGCGCGTCTGCACGAAGAGCTGGTGCCCAGCCCCAAGAGCAACTCGAGTGAGCAGCCATCGGCATCGTGCAGTAGTAGCAGCAGCAGCAGCAGCAGCGCCGCTGTGCTAACGTCCACTGGAGCCCAGTACCAACAGCAGCTACAGTATCCACAACCACCACAACAACAGCAGCAGCTTGCACAGTCCACGCAGTCGCCAGCACACTACGGTTCTCTTCCTCCTCCGCCTGCTGCAGACCCTCGATTCCAGCAGCGGCAGCCACGTCGTCCTGCCCCACTCAAGCATCGGCAAAGCTTCAACGTGGACGAGATCAAACGCAGCAAAGCCGCCGCCAAGGTCAAGCGTGAAGACCGCTTCTACAAGGTCGAGTACACGGGTGGATCCTTGGGCCTCGTGATGAAAGACGCCCGGAAGGATCTCAAGGGCAAGCCAAAGAAGAACGGGTATTACGCACTCATTAAGCAGGTCAGCAAAAAGAGTGGAGTGGCTGGCCTCGAGACGGCGTCCCCCGGTGACGAGCTGGTTGCGATTGGCCAGCGAGACCTGCAGCACGTGTCCTTTGACGACGTGCAGCGTGCCATCTCCGCCATCCGTGCACCGACGCAGCTCATCTTCCAGCGCAAACCCCAAGCCAACGGCTCGGTGGGCAGCTCGCTCGTCGATGGTCTCCTGCTCTTCCTCATCTAGGCATGGGCCGGCATCATTCTCATTTTTCCTTCGGCTTCTTGTCAGGATATCCCTAAAAGAGTCCATAGCATACATTCTGTCTTCCTCCCCGACTGATTCGTTGAAAACGGAGATTGCGTCATCTCTGATTGGGTGATTTCACCAGGACCCACTGGCAGGTCAGGTCAGGTCTGACGAACCATCCGGATACCGGGTACGTACTGGTATACAGCTCTCTTTTTCGTTTGGGCAAGTGCAGAGAAGGGGGTGGGGCCAAGTTCCACACCTTCGCCATCTCTGGCAGTCACCGCCCGATCGATCGATCGACCGACTGACATCCCAGGCACAGGCACCAGACCGGCAGCAGCGCCGACGCCCACGACGAGCCTTCCTGCCGCGGTCGCGTGGTCTTGAGCTAAGAGAAGCGACCCCCGAGCCATTGCCTGCCTGACACAGCAGGACTGTAGTACCAGGAGTAGCAGCAGGAGCTGAAGCCGAAGCAGAAGAAGAAGCAGCCTCCAGCGTCGAGCAGTGAGCGTCGAGCCAGCAGCATGGACTATCGACCGGCGCCGGTTGTGGCGTCCATGACACCGCCGCGCAGCCCCGGTAGCCTTAGCGGCTCGTTCGAGTCAAGCCAGCGACTACTCACGCGCGAGTCAACGCTGAACGAGGAGGCGCAGGCGGTGCGCATGAACGTGCTCAACAGCAGCGTGCAGGAGGCTCGCGAGGCACGCAACTCGCGCGTGATTATGCTCATGCTCACGATTGTGAACGTACCGCAGATCCTGGCCGCTGCCATCATTCTCGCGCTGAAATGGACCGAGTCTACGCTCTGCTACCGCATCCAGATCTGGGTGCTGCTGCACACGGTCCACCTGTCGCTCACGCTGGCACTGGAATGGGTGGTGTACTATTTAAATGGCGGGCGCTCCAATCACATCATCCAGATGCGCGAACGATACATGGGGTACTTAAGCAATGTCAAGTACGCACTGGACCTCGCGGGCCTCTTCTGGTTCCTCGTGGGCAATATGTGGGTCATCAGTGACGGCGCGCGCTGCGACGACGGGTCGACGATGTACCAGCTAGCCATGTGGATGATCGTGATCTCGTACGCCAAGATCTTCCTGCCCTGCATCCTCTTGCTGGCGCTCCTGCCTGTGATCTGTTTCTGCCTGCCCTGCGTCATTCGCATCCTCAGTCGTTTACAGGACCCGATGCGAGGCAAAGGTGCCACGAAAGCTGTACGTTGCGAGTGTGACATTTTCACGTGGTGTCACCAGCCCCGTTAGGTGAACAATGATCGAGGTCTGACGGTGACCTATGTGATGTGTGTGCTCTGACATGTTGGCCTTTGTATTGTGTCCAGGCTATCAACCAACTGGCCACAAAAAAGTTTGCGCCAGCCATGTTCCCACCGGAAGACTCAAGCTGCTGTATCTGTCTCAATGACTACGAGCCCCAGCAAGAGCTCCGCGTGCTGCCGTGTGAGCACCATTTCCACAAGGATTGCGTGGACGAGTGGCTCATTGTCAACTCCACGTGTCCGACATGTCGAAAATCGATCATCGACGGCAGTACATACGAAGGACGAACACAGGAAGACGTCATGATGATGGCATAACGCGCAAGTCAATCGATTATTGCTCAATGATGCGGGGGATCATCCAGCGGACAAGCGGGCGGATAGTTATGGCCGAAAGGAAAATGAACAAGCAAATGCGAGGGAGGGTAGCAATTATGTGTGTTTAGCTGAATATGTCGGTCATCGATAGCGCGCATTTGTGTGATGTATGACCTTCCTGCGTGGACAATGAGGACGTTGCTGGTGGCAACCGATTATCTGTGAGCTGCCTTGTCGATGCGGAATGCCTCCTCCACCTTCCGGGATTCGATCTGTAGTATGGACGCCGCATCCCGAAGTAAGTCTACCCTCAAAGCACACAAACGCCCACATCATCGCAACCACGTCACAACGCCACGCGAGCAACGGTGAGTGCGGACAGCGTTCCCAAGGACTGACCGTGCAGTTTTTCTGAGTGAGTATTCATGATTATATCCGCGTCAAACGGTGGCAGCTTGAAACCAGTAACATGATCTGGCATCGATCATTTTAATCATTTTTTAGTTCCAGTTCCAGGTGCAGATGGGTGTTCAATGAATCTAAGAAGGATCGTTACCGGGGGCGACTTGATTATCCGCTGGATCCGTCGCAACGTAGCTCCTAGCTGCGCTCACTGCGTCTTGTCGAATGACCTGGTTTTACGTCACCTTCAGTTAGTTACTTATCGTACGCCCATGTTACAGTATTTTATTGCCTTGGTTCACCTCTGCAAACGCAATGGCTTCCCCGTTAAATGTTTGGAGCGACGAAAATGCCGCACGGAGCTGCTCGACAACCTGCGGCTCGTGGTCAACAGCGTTCCCTTCCAATTTCAGTCGGCGTAGCAGTGGGAGCTATACAAAGAATGCCAATGATTGTACCGAATTGTTAGGCACCCAAACGCGTGACGCTCGTAGGCTCAATGTTCTGCTTCTACAATTTTTACCTTGCTCGCGAGAGCGGGGATATCAAGCGTGCTGATTTGGTTGCCCTGTGTTGCTTTTTGTCAATGAAACTGAATGACTCTAGCACAAACACTGCCGAAATACCGACGTACCGTCAGCACGAGCTCCTCAAGCGCAGGCAACCTGGGCATTCGCTCTGGGAAAAGGTTGGCCATGAGTGCGTATCACCATAATCAGTCAGCGAAAGACACCCGCACATATAGCCTGAAGATGCGTTTCCACTCGTGTGGCACACCTAAGGAGGTGACTTTGTTACCCGACAGATCAAGCGATTGGAGCGACTCGAGAGCTGGAAGCCCATGCAAGTCGCGAATCTGCATGTATACATGCACACAAAAAAGTATCAGTTTTGGAAGAAACGCCTGTGGCTTCCTACTCTTTGACTCCACCTCATTGCCCGAAAGATTGAGTTGTATGACGTTCACACAGTCGTCCAAACACGCGAGTCGACGTAGACCTATCGTGGATTCGTCTAATTAGATGATTGCCAGTAGCTACAAGACTGAGCCATCTCCTGCTCGCTAGCACGGTCTCGCCCTGTAGTATTGATACCTGCACCGGAGAGATCGAGCAGGGTGATACATGACAGATCGAAGTGCTTGCTGCGTTTCTTGATCAAGTCTGCGTTCAGCTCCATGACGCACCAGAACTCACGCCATACACTGCAATTTTGTTGGTTAAACGGTGAGTGCCATAGACACCATGCATGCCAGCAACTGCACCGTCCAACAGGAGACCCACGAAAAGGTGCAAGCAACAATAGGCATCATCTTTTTTCATAATACGGTGTGGTGTCATTATGTATCAGCACTGATAATAACAGTAAGCAAGCAAAGGAATTGGTAGCCTGTGGGTGGTGGTGCACCACCACTGCTAGGCACATGCAGCGACCGCCAACTCGCAATCGTCCTACATAAATGTCGAAGCAATGGCCGAGGCCAGGGCCGCCGCAACCCCCACCGCCGCTTGGTTGCGCCTTGCCGAGTCAGGGGTCACCTCCGGGTCCACGGCAGGATCCTCATCTTCATCAGACCCGGATGGTAGTAGCGGCTTCCCTGTCGGGCCATCGCTCCCTCCCTCATCGACCTGTGACGAAGACGTGTCGTTTGCGGCGGCATCCTTCGAGTTATCCGCCCTGGAGCCATCATCGCCTGGAGACGGACTGCCATCTTCGTCGTCTCCATCGCTTGGACCGCCCGGACTTGGCGAGGTGGACGGATCCGACGGTGGGTTTCCCGGTTCATCCGAAGACGGTCTGGGCGTGGGCGTGGGCGTGGGCGTGGGGCTGGGTGGATCGGTGCGAATGTCACAAATGGACCCCAGGAAGGCCGGGATGGTCATGACGGTGCCGTCGATCTCGACGTTGCAGTCCGGCAGCTTCTCACTCGCGAGCGAGGAGATTACGGTGGGGCAGCTCCGGCCATTGCACACATGCGGCTGCTGGTCACTCGTCGGGTATGCCGTGAACGGGTACAGCATGTACCCCGTGTCCACCTCGCAGGTGTGGAGCACACCGCTGTGCTTGTCCAGTGCCGTGGCGATCTCTGCCTGCTGGCTGGCGGTGCAGAGCCCATCGTCTGCCGAGCCGTCGGCGGCCCTGGCCGCATGGGTGGTGGCGGCTGCCGTGATAGCGACCACGGCGGCTAGCGCGAGCGAGCACATGGGCACGCGCATGATGAAGGAATAGTGTGGGCGGCCAGTACTGGATTGATAGGGATAATAGTGGTGGGCACGTGGGAGCGTTCTTCTCCTTGCGTGGAGTTCTGCGCCAGAATGGAAGTGGCTGATCCCGCCACGTCCTTTCCATCGCCCTGGCGTGAATATACTTGTACGGCGTGTAGCCACCAGAGGAAGCAAGTCACGACGTCATGCGTGAGCAAGTGCATGTGGGCAAGTGCATGTGCATCTTCCATGGCGAATCAGCTGGTCCTTGTGTATATGAAGCAACCACTTCATCCCAATTCTACAGTTTACAGGATACTACAGGTAGTCATGGCAGTCTAGTACATCTCTTTCTAAATTTACGTTCTATCCGTTATCACCGGTAATGCGATATGCATGGCAACGAATCACCGGCGACTTGCAGCCTGCAAGTACTATGGTCGAAGTGGACCACCTGAGCGATATTTCGACGAGATGCGCTGCAGCGCAAAAAAGTGAGGGCACAACCTAAACCTGGAAAAGGCAATGACTGCCGATTTACGCGACGTATCAATTCCTACGTTCCCTTATCATATCCAACAACCCGTAATCCGCTGGCCACGGATATATGAATTGTTTCGCTCAAAGCAGGTTTGAAAGGATTCCTTTCGGCTTCCTCTTCAACACCAACTTCAACCACGCACGTAAGGAAACGTTGAACCTGATAAACAGAAATTAAATATGGAGAGCGGCTGCTATTCACGGGCCAACACGCAAATACGGAAGCACCCACATCCCGCAAAATGTGTTCATGGCGAAGGCATGCCATAGCCATTGGCTATGCGGGCCACTCCATCTCGCACTCGGCGTGGCGCGCGCAGAGCCACCGCGTGCTGGGCATACTCGTCGACGTCTCGCTGGCCACCTGGCACGCGCGCAGTCCGCCCCACTCGCGCGCATCGACCGTGTCGCGCTCGTCGTCCTCCTGTTCGTATTCCATCTCCTCGTCCATGGCCAATTCCGCGTCCTCCAGCGAGCGGAAGGCCGCGTCCTCGATGGAATCGCGCGTGTTTGCCGAGAGTGAGCGCAAGATCTGCAGCAGATCGCGCACATGGCTGCGTTTCTCCTCACCGAACGCGAGGCACTTGAGCTCGTCTAGCACTTGGCGAGCCACAGCGCGGTCCCCACGCGCCAGCAGATCCTCGAGCGGTTTGAGCAGGAGCATGGCGCTCGCCCGCGACGGCGCCAGCTGCATGACATCCAGCGCGCAGTAGAACTTGCTGAGCTCGTGCCATTGGGCCCCGCCCAGCGCACTCACCTCCTCCACGCTTAGCGTGGGGCCCTCTGACACCTGTGCCTTGGCCTCGCAGAAAAGCATCGCTTCGTAAGCGAGCGGCATGACGAGCGCGAGCATGTTGGACGGCACACGCAGACCACTGCGATGGAAGCCCGTACTGGAGCATTGCGCACTCACGTTGTGCGTGTCTTCGCAGAGGAAGAGCAACGGGAACAGCAGTGGATCCGCCATGCCTTGCTGGTGTCGCCGATGCTTGGGCTGACGCTTTTGCTGGAAATTGGTGAGCGCTTCTACCCAGCCAGCAATCGATCGTGGCGTGTCCAGCCCCAGTGCGCGTGGCGGCAGGAACAGCCATACACTGGGCAAGACTGAGTCAGTACTAGCGCCAGGTTGACGACTGGTGGCGACGGTCGTTGATACCGCTGGTGCGCGTGAGATGGTGACTTCGTCGTGGCGATGGAACACGCGATGACTCGCGATTGATGCCATCGTGGGGCGTTGTCGTGCGTCTCGCTGCAGACACTGGCGAGCAAGCTCGCGCACGAGGTCGTGGTGTACATAGAGCGATAGCGAACGTTCGAAGGAGAACTCGGGCGCGGCAATGCGTTGTATAATCTCAAGCGCGGACTCACAGTCATTGAACTCATCCAAACGCTTGGAGTTGGTGTACATGTGCAGGATGAGGACCCCCAGACTCCACACATCGAGCGATGGCGACGCACGCAGCACGGCATACTCGCCGGGGCTGGGCACGTCGTCATGGTCATGGTCATCGTCCGTGTCTCCGTGCTCACGATCCTGCGCTTGTCGACGTGAGTGATCATCACGTGACAGAGTTACATGTTCACTTTGGGCAAGAAGATGGTGCGTCATCTCGGGCGGCAATAGCTCGAGCGAGAGCGGCGAAAAGTCCGGAATGATATCACCAAAGCGCGTAGCGTACTCGAGACCGTGAAGCTTCAACGACATGCCACCGCTGTCGAGCAGGTACATGGCCAACGCGTCCAAGTGAAGCGCACCGTGAATAAACTGCCGTTCATGAAGACTTTGAAGCACTTGCACCACTCGACGTAGCGGCTGTAGCATGGCCCTTTCATCCGATCGATCAATTTGACCACGTACCATGTGTCGCAAGGTCGTGGCAGAGCCGGCTTCCATCACCAACGCGGCACAACACTGACCGACACCTTGATTCACCTCAGCTCGTGGCTGCTCTTGTTCATGCCACGTTTTCTCGAGCTCTGCCGCAATTAGTTGTGGGACAACAAGACCGCCTTCGTCTTTCGTGGTGTTCTGCATTGCTCGCAGTGCGCGATATTCACGTCTTGCGACGCGCAAGTCTTGTTCCACGTATACCTTCACCACAAGTTTACGTGACGGATCCTCCATGCGATGGCAACGCACCGTGAGCGCTCCAGTGTCCGTGTCCTCAACGTCACGATTAAGACACACGAACCGTTTCGCGTTCACATACAATGTCTCGTGGCAAGCGCCCAGATCGGCGAGCCTCGTCCGCAGCAAATCCCGATTCCTTTGCCGCTGTTCTTGCACACGCTCATGCGAGGCGCGCAGGCTCTGGAATTGATTCACGCCCGTAATACTTTGCAATGTCTTGCTCATAATGTACCCCTGGCTCAGCGTCCGACATTGGCTCTGGCTGCGTGGTGTGGACAAGGTTGAATAGATCGACCCACTGCCGCTACCAGTGCTGTTGCTTGCAGGCCGATACGGATACGACAGCACGGCCATGGCGGCTGGTGGTGTGTTTATGCAGCTCACACTGCTGCCAGTACTGTACCGGTCGCCTCCGTTCGCGCCCTTGTTAAATTCGGGTAGCGATGTCAGCATGACCACAGATGAGCACGCACTTCCTGAGGACGTGGCGCTGTCGCGCCGTCCACCACCAAGTATAACAATATCGTCTGAGATCATGGAAGGCACAAACGATGGACGGCTGTGCTTGTCTTGTCCGTTTGTGGGCGAGTACCCATCGGACGCGGAGTATCGATCTCGCATAGACGGTGACGACAATGCTGTGGGAGCGGTCTTGCGGTCACTTTGTCGACGTGCTCTTCGGTTTGCAAACACCAACACCAATATGAGAATAATCAAGCCAAGAACCACTGCCGCAACGCAGGCCAGGGCCACGTAAATCTTCTCAGAGTTCTCGCCACCGGCGTGTGTCGACGTATGTACCGCCCCCTCTGTACGGGGCGCATCCGTTTCTTTGTCGTATTCCTCTCGATCCTGCTTCTTGCTCTCGGAGACCCCGGTTTGGTTATTCACCAAAGGAGGGTGGACACTAGCTTCTTCAGCAACCGAGCTGCTTTTTGTGGCGGTGACGGGCGGGATCAGCGACGATGTGGTGCCTGATTCGGTTTGGCCCGCGGGAATCGTTGGCGTTGGTGTCACGCATACGCTGAAGAGTTGTGATGTACCTTGGATCTGCGTCAGTTGGCTGCCAGTTGCGCAGGACTGTTGTGGGTTGTCCAGTTGGATGATTCCATTTTTAATCCACCGCCGCAGGACAGGGAAATCGCGTGAGCTCACAGTGATGCTTGCGAATTGATTGAGGCGAAGGTCCAACCTAATGACGAGACCAGATCCCGCACCAATTGATCAGTCAGATCTCAACGACGTGACTCAAATTCGTCAAAATCTATGGGCAAGGTGAATCAGGTTGGCTTACATGGCGATGTTGTCTTGAAATGTATACAGAACAGGTGGAATAGCAGTAAGCTGGTTGGAATGAAGATCACTGTGCACGGCGACAGGCAGAAACGGCTCAAGTGGTCAATCATCACCGTGGAGTGAGTCCCAACCCCAACAGACAACGGACCACGTACATGTAAATAAAGGAAGACGGAGCTCCACCGGCAATCGTCTCGAATGAAAACGACGTGAGACCGCAGGCAGTGATGGAGATGTGCTGAATTGTTGGCGGCAGCACCAAGTGCAGTGACGAATCGGCCAGTGGCACATCCTGCAGAGACCTAGACGTACAAACCACAACTCTATGTAAATATGACACGACATGACGCACAACATAGCAAGGCATCCCAAGGCGACTCGACTCACAATCGTTCGAGGGTGTGAAGACTGGCAAACGCATGCGGCTCAGTATGGATTGGGATCTTGTGGACCCATTCTGCTTCGGCCACCAGCGAGAACGATGTGACCGTCAAGGATTCCAGCGGCTCGATTCGACTAAACGAGGCTGACGCATATATCTTAGCGGGTGCGAACACGTTTGCCTTGGCGGCGCTTAACGAGCCGTCTGCCGTGGTAAACTGTGGAAGATTGATCCGCGGGGCGTCGAACTGCACGACAGTGGAATGCCCCAACACGATCTTGTCAAGCTGTACAGGATCAAAGGCAATGGTGCTCTCACTGTTGTCTTCCTCGCAATATATGTGCCAGTAGGAAGAAGCAGGAGCGTTTCCCAGGGCAGCTCGTAGACATCCTGGAAGCGCAGAGCGATCCGCAAGCACCACGGTGGTGTCAAGGCACGCAGTATGCAGTGCCACGAGGAGCACGAGCACCGGGATCTGCCAGCGCCGAGACATTGCGCTTCTGTGCAAACAAAAAACTGAGCCTGTGTCGTGTCTTGACCTGAGGGTGATGACCAGGTGTGGACTGGAACTCGCTCGATTGATCAACCCACGGATAATTTTCCGCATAAGGCGCTGCTTTATTCGCGCTGGCAAGTGCAGCTAGAGCAAACAAAAAAAATCGAACGACGACGCGCGAGTGCCACGGCGCTGCATTTCTTTCTGAAGCTGCAGCGGTTTGGCGGGCAGCTCAGCTCAGCTCAGCTCAGCGCAACCCGCAGCCGCTCAATGGACAGACCGAGAGAATTGCGCAGAAGAAAAAAGGACCGCGTTGGCATGCATGACTAGCGAGCGGGTTACGCGAGAAGTAACCTTCGGGTCAGAGAAAGCCATTCGAAGGCGTGTGCGGACGGACGCTTGCAAGAGCACAACCAGCGGACGCGAAGAGAAGATGTACCATTGCATACGCCCCACCAGCTGCATTACAAAGGCGCGCTCAACCGTCGGTTGAGGGGTTTGTGGACCCAGGAACCCCTCAACCGACGCTGGTCTTCGCCGCCGCTTCGCCGCTTGTTCCGCATCGCAGTGGTTTTTTAGAACCTTTTGGTCAGGGGACCAACTTTAACGTGACCCACATAAAAATGGGGCTGTCTGCCCACGGAAACAGGTTTGACAGTCTGACAATCCCTCCATTTATGCAACAGTTTTTGAGTGGCAACAGCTAAATGGAGATGCGCGAGGCGGCATGTGCACGGATCCTGGCGCGTGTGGAACATGGAGAGCTCGTGGAGCAATGCCAGGATGTGGTGGGCATAGATAATACATAATGGAAATGTGCTACAATATAATAAGTATCATGAATAGCTATATCAATACCTGAAGTAGACATAATAACTCCTGTTACTCCACCAATAACAAATAATAAGAAACCGCCGAGACTGTGAGGCGGCGTGTGCGACGAGCAGCTCGAGCACTGAGCCACGTGCGTGACGTGCATGCAGCGTGCAAGTATTTGGCACCAATGACAGCGATGCCGCCGATCGCCACGGGCGACCAGAAGCACAAGCTCCTGCTGCAGGAAATCGAGGATTTAAGGGGCCGCACGATGGCTCGGATGAATGGGTTAATGGGGTGTGCTCAGGGAGAACATGTGGAAAAGGGGAAGAAACGCAAACGACTGATTTCAGGAGCTGATCGGGAGACTGAGTCAATCTCAAGTGGACAGGAACTTATCAATGAAGATGAACTTTGTATGAATGGATTCCTGGAGCACCAAACGCTTGGCGATGTCAGTGAGAAGCGCATTTCGGGAACTGATCAGGAGAGTATGAGAATCGAACGTGGATTGCCACGAAAACAGGAACCCTACAGTGAAGATGAACTTTGTCTCGATGGTTTCTCGCCGCACCCAACTCGTGGCGAAGTCAGTAAAAAGTACAAGCGACTGATTACGGGAGCAGACCGAGAGGCTGATCCAACTGATGGAGGATTACCAGGATCACAGGAACCCTACAGCGAAGATGAACTTTGTCTGGATGGCTCCCCACAGCCCCAGCCTCGTGGCGATGCAAGTGTCGATCAACTTACACCCGACCGCCAGCCTCGCGAGAACGATTCCCCTGTCGATCTCGAAGTCCCCGACTCCGAGGAAGAGCCCACCTTTGACTCGACTCGGGTTTGTGTGCTTGCAGCGACAGAGCTGGATAACAATTCGCCTGGAAAGCGCGTTGACCAATTACCACAAACGATTGCAACAATGATTGACGAGCTGCATCGAATACCAACATCCACGGTACCAATACCTGGGCACAATTTCCACAACCTCCAGATGGCATTCTGACGGTGATGGATCTCTGCGCCACCATGCGCTCAGAGGATGCACAGCGGATCCAAAGCTCGATTCGTGCGATTCATGACTGCGTGCATCATCACCGCTTGCTCGTGAAGGCTTCATTTCCAAAATACCAAACGTACGTGACTCAAAATATCTTCCTGCTTGTGTGACAGGCACGTGGTTGGTTCTCATGCTACTGTGCGTGTATCAATGTGTTTTACAGATCTCGAGTCAGATTTACATCATTTCTCGAACCTCTTGATGGAGAAAAGAGCGAAACCACGGTTCAGATTGAACAGCTGTGGCACGCCATTGAAGCGTAATAATAAAAAAAATTAATTTTTAATTAATTATTTTTTTGAATTTTTTCACCATGTAATAAAGTTACATAAACTACATAGGGTTAGATCCTTTCATTTTTCATGTTATCTATTGAAGGTGCACATGAAAAGACTCATGCGGGTGACAGCTTCACACTTGAGGCCATTGATCCCATTCTGGAACAAGCGACTCACGCGTTTGCCCGTCACCTCGCGACTTGGAGCGAGGTAAACGCTTGTCTGCTTCGAGATTGTATTTCCTCACTGATGAGCTACGTGGACAGGATCCCTCGCGCTACAAGGCGCATGCAACAGCAACGCCAACTGCTGCAGCAGTACCAGACGCGGCTTGAAGATGTCGACCTCGTTGATGTTTAGCATGGCCCTGGTGTGGCCCTAATTAAAATACTATAAATGGAAGCGTCATATGAATACAACCCCGTCTTGTATTAAAAGTGCCGTACCGATTGGGACGATTGTCATTTGGGTCACTGGAGGTGGGAAAGCTCTGGTGGTGAGCAGCATGAGCGGGTTCGAGCGCATTCTGGCGCGTGTGGGTGGCGATGCGCTGCGCGACTATTGCTCCTCCGCGATCGAGGACGAGCTCAAGACGGTCAAGTGCAAGATGGAGACGTGCCTGGCCGCCGTCGAGGCCGCCCTCGACGTGCAGACGGTGATCCGCGAGCTCAATGTCTCGCTGAGTGAGACCAACGTCGCCACGTTCCGAGCCATCCGCGGTGAGTATCAGCGCTTCTCTGACGATCTCGACGCGTTTGTTCAGGAGCAAAAGAAGGTGCGTGCAAGCAAGCAAGCTGTATGATGTGCGCTCAGCGGCATGGTGATCTTATCCCTAACGGTGGCTGATTGGATGTTGTCATGTTTTGGTTGGTGTCTGATTGCAGCTCCCAGTGGCCAAGCCCACCGCCTCACCAACAGCGTCCAGTGCAAGCCGATCTGGAGCCAACCACGTAGAGGCCGCTGACTCTGACAGTGCCGCACAGCCCGCGTCGGAGCGCCTGGCCAACGTCATCGCCAAGATGCAGCGCCGTCTGGCCAAGAAGCACAGCGACCACTCCCACTCGTGGATCACCAAGAACATCACAACGCTGTCCACGGTGGCATCGATCGTGACGTCCTTCGCACCGACCAAGGCTCAGCAAAGCGATGTTGTGCTGGCATTGGACCACTTCATCTCGGCGCTCTTGCTGAGCCCGCGCGCCACCAACGCCGACTTGACCCTCCTGGAGGCCACGCTTCACCAATTTACCTCGGCGCCAACTGAATTGGCCGAGTTCACTCAGTACGTCCATGAAACTCACCTCGCTGACTGCTGCTGCATCAGGTGACTAATCCCTTTATGCATTGATTTGATTGCTCGCAGGTCGTCTCGGTCAATGGTATTGAGTAAGATGGGTCGTAGCGAAAAACACCATCAGTCTCAGGGTGTACCTGCAGTCGGCGCGCCCACCTTCAACTCGGACAACTCGCACGCCACTACAAGGGATGACGCTACCGCCATCAAGAAGCGTAAGCGCGATGGTGCCGCTGAAGGCAATGGAGATGGCGAAGTTTCCATCAAGCTGGAAAAGCGTCGCCAACACGAGTCTGCTGAGTATCCACAGCCGCAGCATGTAGACCACAGTACACCCACGACAGCGTACGATGTGTACGTAACGGAACTTCCGTGGGGTGTAATGCAGCACGACGTTGAGGCGTACTTTAGTGCGGCTGGCCAATTGCAGTCCGTGCGCATGCCCACGATGGATGATGGCAGCACCGTGGGAGTGGCGATGATGCGCTTTGTGACAGTCGACGGTCAGCACGCTGCGTTGCGCATGGATGGCTATCACTTCCAAGGCAAGAGCATCCGTGTCAAGCTTCCCGGGGGCAACTAGTGCTCGCTGAAGCGTGTCCATGTCACTCACCATCTCTTTTAGATACATAGGTGTGGGTTGTTTACTATATAGATCTGTCGCTTTGAATGTATGTACATCACGTGTTTGAATACAAACTTCAAAGCGGTGCATGACAATTCGCGCAGCCCGCACCAGCCTGCCAGGTCATCGTCAGCGGCGATTCCGAAATCACTATCCATGGAGATGGCTAAAGTGTTGCTTTACTCATTCTCATCCATTGCGGCACATATTGCAGGGATCGGGGAGGAGGATGAGTGGCAGCAACAGACGCTTTAGGAATGGATGCTCACCGACGATTGGTGTTTCTTAAACTGGCGAAACTTCTCCTTGTTCCGCCACTTTCGGTGCGTGTTGATCATTTTATCATCTGTACTGAGAATGCGCTGGGTTGCCGTTGTCTCAACTGTATAAAGCGCTCACTCACAGTTGTGCAACTGACGCCGAAGTTCAAAATCCATCTCATCCTGGGCGAATTGCGTCGCCGATTGCTGCTGCAGTTGTTGAAGGTGACCAGTTTGATGGTCAAGATGGTGTTTCCATTTGACCTCCCGCGTGTGCTCGTTTGCGCTACCGTGGGCATTTCTGTCTGTGTCACCACCGCACGTGCAGGATCCACCACTGACGTTGTCTCCTCTGGTGCTTCTGCGCTTACGGGGACTTATGATACCGTTAAAAGACTGCATGCTCGACCTCGTGGGACGACTAATGAACAAATTAAGAATGGAGAGTCGATGGAGGTGACAAGAAAACAACAGCAACACCACCGCATTCGCGTGCTTGTTCCCAGAGCATGGAACGAGGAGGTAGCACGTGCGATAACATAACACGTAGCGCGACAACATGCTGTCCATTCACTTCATTCCTCCGTTCAACTCACTGCAATCATCATTCTCGAAGGGCTTCAACGCGTCCACCTTCGTTACATACTTGTCTGGATCCGCGTTACGAGACTCCCGCCCTGCAAACGCGACAGATCCGCACTCCGTTGGTCTCCTGACCTATCCGCTGAACAAATAATCGCGCATCTTCGATCGGCACAAGGCAACGGTGTCTTGGTTGGTGATCCCGAAATCGTTGTTCATGAGGACAGCCAGCACATGAATGTTCTGGCGCGTCATGGTACAAGTAGCAGCACACTTCGCAGGAAACGGGGGTGACGGGATTTCGTCCCCAACAGCGACGATCGGGATCGGGCGAAAAAATCGACGCATGAACCCTGCGCCATTCTGAGCATCCGTCTTTATGTACGCCTGCAGTTGTGCGGCTCCAACGCTTCGATCGTTCCGGAAAAGTCGCATTTTGGTAGAGTTGGTTGATTTCCGCTCTGCATTGACGACCATGGCTCTGAGCTCTCGAATTTCGTTTTCGATTCTTTGACGCACTCGCCGTAGCTGCCAGCGCAGCTCTCGCTGGTGCTGTTGCTGCTGCCGCAGCGTTCGCTGTTGCTGCTGTCGCAGCATTGGCCGCAGTTGCTGTAGCAGCGTTTGCTGCTGCTGTTGCATTGCTAGCTGGAACCACGCCGGAGCCCCAGCAGCCCCCGCAGGCCCGATGATTGGGTACTGAGTGCGATTGTGGTCTTCCACAATAGCGAGGGCTCGTTCCTCAGCCACTCGCACCTCTTCTTCCGTCACGCTCGTCCGAATAGCTTGATGCAAGGCTCGGCGCCCGTGTGCCTCTCTCAGCGCCTCACGCACGCGGTCCAGTTGAAGGGGCCTATTCCCAGGCACTGGAAGAGCCTGTTGCGGCAGCAGTGCCTGCGCGTTGGCATTCGCGACGGGTGGGAGCGCAGGGATGTTGCGCGGAAGCATGCGCCCGTGAGCCAAAGTCGGCGTCGGATTGCCGCCAGATGTGGTTGTAGCGACTACGACCACCGTAGTAGTGCGCCTGCGCCCGCGGTCATTGCTCCGCTTGCCCATGCTGCTGGACTGGCTCGGCATGGATCTGGCTGGACCTTCTCGGGGGTGCGCTTTCCAGAAGGCAGTGCGTGAGGGACCCGCAGGCGTGAAGTGGAAATAGTCTCTCCAAGAGACTATGTACCCCCTGTCTCGTAGTCTTTCCAAGACTGCGTACTCCCTGTCTCGTGAGCCCCATTAGGCCTCGAGTGCACAAGTAAATGAACGTCACGCATTACATGTACGGTCAGGTTCCCCATGTGCACCGGCGGAGAGAATGAATGATGAAGCATCAATCAGTTAACGCTAGGTCACACTGACGGGCGTGCCGTCGCCACATAAACTAAAGTAATCTAGAGCGATTGATTAGCATACCCGCGATTTGTCCGTCGCGTGTGTGCTGTTGGAGACATCAACGGCCCCAAAACACGAAAATGACTAGCTATGAGGAGCGCACCCGTGGGTATACGCGCCTGCTCTCACGGATGGAGGAGGCGAAGCGCGACCAGCACTGCACGACAGCGCTAGAGGAAGAGCTTCGGTTCCTGTTGGCGCAGCTGCGGCAGTGCACGCAGTCGGTGGCAAACGCCCAGCAAGTTGTCGCCGCCACGCGCCGACTGGCTGCCGCCAATCGAGATGATGAAGATGACGGGAACGACAGGGACAATGATAGCGACAACGATACGGCCACAGCCACAGCCACAGCCGCATTGGGAACAACACGGACAAGTCGAAAACTTATTCGTCAGCTACAGCGCCAGCAGCGTGTTGCCACTGACTTGTTTCGACAGCTGATTCCGGTACGTGTGTGTTTCTGGTTGGCGGGCTTTGAGCAGTGTGTTCCGAGGTTTTTAATTGTTGGTATCCATGGACAGGAGGAGATTTCTATCCTAGATGCAGCCACGTCAGATGACGCCGTGAAGCAGGAAAAACAGGAGAAACCGATGAAGATGAAGAAGGAGAAGACGAGCGTGGGGGGCACGGAGGAAACGACGGTGGCAGCGCTGCTGATGGAGTTGCGTCGACTATTGAGGAAACAGCCCCCTCCATCGTGGCTAGACGGCGCGCTGGATGTGGCTCGTCGGGTAGTGCGCATGCTTTGTAAAGACAACACCATGAAGCATGACGATACGACCGAATCCACGTTGGACAAGTTATGTCACTCGCTATTGAACAACACGGCGACGCATGCACCGCAAGTACCCAAGATGGCCCAACTGCTGCGACGGCTTGGGAAAAAGAGACCAGATTGGCAGCCACTTGTCCGGTGAGTACCGTACCGTGCTGTCGGGCTATTAGCCGAAATGCTGGTTGCGTATGGGGTATCATGGCTCCAACGGGTAGCTTCCCTTTTGCCTGAGGTTTGCGCGATATAGGAGGTTGAATTCTCGACTTGCGAACAAGGAAAAGGAATTTCAGGCGTCTAAGTTGCAGGTATCTACAGAGGCTAAAGACGGCCATACTTCTAGCTATCGGAAACGCGCTAAGGAGGCATCATCAGCCGCACCGAAGTACGATAATGCTAACAGCAACAAGAAGAGACGACTATCAGACCCACTGCCCCACAACCACCGCTGACTCATGTTGACACCACGGACAAGCGGGGAGCTACCAAGCCCTCACATATTATCTTTACGTAAGGTAGGCAGCCCTGATGGAAGCAGGGACTGGTGATAATGCGGACAACGAAGGCCGCGCCATACCTTAAATACAACCACACGACAATGCATTCGCAACGCATTCAACATGAATGAATAACACAACGCCCTGCTTGATTGAATCTAGACTACGCCATCGTGGGTCTATGGCTTGAGAAGAAGAACCAACACCGTCTAGGCCAGATACAGACTGGTCGCGAACACGACATCTCGCTTGATCGACTCGGACGCGACCTCCATCTTACGAAAGAGGCTCGGATCACCAATGACACGGGCAGCGTTGCGCACCTCGCGACAAACCTCATCCAACCGCGTAATCGTACGCACGATTGCCCCCTCCTGCACATCCGTGAGCTGGCATAACTCATTGAATGGCATCCCGCGTGCCCATTCGTAGACAACCTCCATGAGGCCAAAGTTGAGTGCGTTCTTGCAGTAGACGGCCGGGTCAATCTCCAAGTGCTGCTGCAGTTGCAGCACACCCAACGACTCGGCGATACGTCGTACACGATCGCGTGCCGCCTCCAGTCGCGGTGTTAGTGTTGGCTCGTTCTGCGTCTTGCCCTGGAAGATGAGTGCAGAGAGAACAGCCACGATTTCCTCCGGCTCAAGTGCTGCCAGCACATTCTCCAGCACGAGCTCCGTGAGAACGAGCTCGTCACACGTGTTGATCTCACATGCCACGCGGCCCTTGACTTCGACCACACTGCTGTCTGCCGTGATGGAGGCTGGCGTGCCATCGCCATTGCTTACGGATGAGGAGACGTACCCGAGCTGCTCCAGCACGCGCAGTCGCTGCTGGAAATCTGGGAAGAGCGCAAGCGATGCATTCGACAACTCGTTCGACAACCGTGTCACGTATTCATCTAACTTGCACATCTTCTCGACCTTGCGCAGCACGCGTGACAGCGAAGTTGATGATGATGCGGTTGATGATGACGAAGAAACCTCTGCGCACGGATGACTACGGACCGCGGCATCCAACTGCTGCCATGAGCCAAATGCTGTGACCAACTCCAGGTCGTGCACCTTAAGCTCATGTACCACGTCCACAAAGCCCAGGGCATCGACCCGACTATTAGATGCGGTTCCGCTTTCCATGGCGACCAATAGCTCCACGACGGTTGCGAGCTCTTTCGTGGAGGATGAGGCAACCAATTGCGTAATGTTAACACGGTTGGCGAGGGAGACATCTGTGATGGCATCAAGGCACGTCTCGGGGATATCCAGCACGGCGTAGGTACGGCCCAACAACGAACCAGTGGTGCTGGATACCAGGGCACTAGCAGCATCCCCACTTACATCGAGATCAGCGCCGCGTGATCCGAGTTTCTTCATTTTTTTACCACCCCCACTGCTTCCCATACGACGCATGCCCATCATCCGACTATCGTCGTCGTCGCGACCCTGCTTCTTCCCCAATAGCATGGCACCATGCATAGTCGTCTTGCCTTGCGCAGTCGCATTGGCATCGCCCTGACGGGTGGATGTCGTCGTCGACGAAGAAGCGGGAGGCGTGTACTGGTCATCGCAAAGACAGATCACTGTAATATTCTTGAATAAATGCTGTGCCCGTGAGGCGACCCCACTGTCACCACCGCTCAATTCGCGATGACCTTCTACTTGACCGTCATGCACGGTACTCGTGCGCACCACAAGCGCAAGTTGTGCACTGGGCAGGCCGCGCACGCTCATTGCCACAACACGACCAGGCGCGATCGCCGTCCTCGCCGCCAGTGCGTGATGCGTCAAGAGCCATGTCACCAGTCGCTTCTCCAGTGCGCATTTTTCACGCTTGAGTGCGGCAAAGTCGCGCATGGCCGAGAGCTCACCCGAGGCTTCCAGATGTGGGTATTCCTCGGGCAATCGCTCCTGTAGTTTGCGCAGCAGACGCTTGGCACGCGCCAAGAGCTGTGGCACATTCTTGGCAGCAAGCGCGCGTTGCGTGTGGAACTCGGAGAATGAGCGCTTCATCATGTCCTCCACCGTGAGTACTTCCACGCGAAGAAGGTTGAGGATCATGGTATACGTTAGCCGAAACTGGCTGGACAGCGATGTGGCCTTGCCAGCGAGCATGACCTGGAGCGCTGTTGGTTCCGGCATCTGATCGCTCCAGCACGCGATGATCACTGTGCCCACGGCATCCAGACCACGGCGACCAGCACGCCCCGCCATCTGCGTGTATTCGCCTGGTAGCAGATCACGAAAGTTCTTGCCGTCATG
The DNA here is from genome assembly GCA_023336285.1 of Pythium grandisporangium. NCBI lineage: Eukaryota > Oomycota > Peronosporomycetes > Pythiales > Pythiaceae > Pythium > Pythium grandisporangium. The sequence continues at coordinate 76,908 of JAADWT010000005.1, forward strand.
CTTGCGGATGCCGTTGAATACAACCGTGCGCGCCGGCATGTTGACACCCATAGCAAACGTCTCGGTCGCAAACAGCACCTTGACCAGGCCACGCGCAAACAGAATCTCTACCAATTCCTTCAGAATCGGCAGTAAGCCACCGTGGTGCACGCCAATGCCCCTTGCGAGCATCTCCTTGAGCGCCAACACCTGCGGCAGGGCACGATCTGAGCCACGCAAACGACGCTGGATGCTTGTTTCAACAAACACGTGAATCTCCGACCGCTCCGAGGGTGTCGACAGATCAAGTTTGTTCAGCTTGCTCGCGCTTTCCTCACACAATCGCTTGCTGAACGCAAACACCACTACGGGGAGAAGGGTCTTGTCACGAAGGGATGAGATCAGCTTGGTCCAATCGCTTTGGTCACCGCCCGAGGAGCGCCCCATGGTGCGGGCACCACCCCGTCCGCCACTAGCGCCACCACCGGCTCGTCCAGTTGCTGAGCCACCGCCTCGACCGCCTCCGCGATTGTTGTCGCTGGCCGGGAACAGCTTGTTCTTGGCTGCCATGTAGGCACCCGGATTATACCCGGTAGCAGCGTCAAAGATCTTGAAGAGATCCTTCCCAGCGTACAGGAAATGCTGCAATGGCACGGGACGCTTGTATGTGGAGATGACATGAATCTTCTTACGCTTGGTGCGCCCAATCCAGTCCGAAAACTCAAGATGGTTGGGTGTCGTGGCCGACAGGAAGACCATACCGACATGCGGGGGCAGCATGATGATCACTTCTTCCCACACGACGCCACGCTCCGAGTCGTTGATGTAGTGAATCTCGTCAAAGATGACCCACTCAATGTCACGAATCACATCAGCCCCGCGGTAGAGCATGGAGCGCAGGATCTCCGTGGTCATCACAAGACAGCTAGCCTCTGGATTTAAGGACACATCTCCCGTGATGAGGCCCACATTGTCGGGTCCAAACTTGGTGCGGAAGTCACGATACTTTTGGTTTGAGAGCGCCTTGATGGGCGACGTATAAATCGTGCGCGTCAGGTGCTTTTGCGACATGGCGATTGCGTATTCAGCCACTACCGTTTTGCCCGCCGACGTGTGGGCAGCCACAAACACGCACTCATGACGCTCCAAGTGGAGCACGCACTCCTTCTGGAACGTGTCCAGCTCAAAGGGGTACTGGATCGCCATCTCCGGCACCTTGTCGTGGAAGTTGCGCACGTCCGCGCGAACTATGCTTGCCCACTCGGTCTTTGTAGGTGCCCTGCCTGACGAGGTTGGCAGCAACAATGACTGCGAGAGCATGAGCTCCACCTCGGCTTCAGGGTCAAGTGGCGTCGATGCTTCTTCCTCGCTGGCTATTGCCCCACCGGCACTGCTTGCGTTAGATGCTTCTACGTTTCCTACACTGTCGTGATCACCATCCTGCGACCCCTTCTGTGCACTATCCGCAGCGCCCTTCTTCTGATCACCGTCGTTCGTTTCATTCTCCTCACCCAGCTCAAAGCCGAGTGCCGTGAGCTCATCGTCGTCTTCCATGTCGCGCAGCAGCTCATCCAGCGCCATGACGCCGCTGCTAGCAGTGCCACCACCTCCGCGGCGCTCGGCATTCGACTGCGTCATAGCCTTCTCATGCGCCACTGAGTGCTTGAGCGCGAGGATCGCGTCCTGATCCGACGCAATCTCGAGGTATGGCTGCAGCACCGAGTGCTGTGACTCTTCCATCGTGTGCGCGGCCGAGCCAGTCGACGGGGCAGTCTCCTCGCTCTTATCGTCAGCCATTGCCTTGCGCTCGGCGTTGCGTACATCCTCGAGCGTGAGGAAGCCGTTCAGACCGGGCAGGATCGCCCTCGTCAGCCGTGCCAACTCAATGTCGTCACCCTCCGCCTCCGGTTCATCACGCAGCAGTAGCTCTTCCAGCGCACGCTCATCCTCACTGCGCATACCCGCTTCCATACTCATCGCTTCCGCGTTCGGCGCAGCCACTGATGCCTGGCCAGTGGTTGTGAGCGCGTTCCCGCCGGGTGCGAATGGCTGCTTGCCCACGTTCTGCTTGGCGTACTCGTCCTGCTTCTTCATGGCCTCGGAGAACCCTTCCACGACGGATGTCGCGCGGCTGTCCCCGCCCAGTGACCGGTATTCATACGTCAACTCCAAGGGACGCAGCACCATGCACTCGCGCTTAGGCACGAGCTCACTCTGTGGCGCCACCATGGCTACCTGGGCAAGCAGGCGACTACCACTGCCTCCACCGGCGACGGGCGACGGCAAATGCAGAGCCCCCGCAGCCAGTGTGTGGTCTCCAAACAGCGCGGATGGAGACGCGAATGCCTGTAGCTCATGCTGCACCTGCGATGGGTCCGAGAAGGCTGACGGTAGCGGCGGGAGTACGAAAGGAGATGGTGAGGGCGACGCCACCGCGGCCTCGCGCGGCGTCGAGACGAGCTGCGCGTTCACTGGCGCCAGCGGCGAGGGCGCACACACCGAGAACGCTTGCAGTGCCTCGGGCGTGTCGCCTCTGCTGGCGCCGAGGGTCTCGAGCCGCGTCAATTCACTCAGGAACGCATCAATGTCCAGATCCGTCATGGCTGCAGGATGCCGATCGATTATGGCGGAGAATTGGAATGGTGCGGGCTCGGATACAAAATCAGCGCGACCTGCTAAGCCTAATACCCTTCGTATGTAGATATGTCTAGATTCTCCACGGGTTTACTTTGTCGGGGCTTTGGTCAGAGTAGTAATATTTACCGCCTGAAGACAGATCGCAGCAACGGCAGCAGGATCAAGAGCAAACGAGCAGGAGAGGATGCCGGCGGTGATGATGATGGACGCAGATGACGCGGCGCTGCGCTGCTGCGTCTGCGGCACGTCTGCCGAGGACGACAGCAACGTGCTCAACACCAAGATGAAGATGCTCATCTCCAAATGCGGCCACCGCTTGTACGTTTGAAGCTCA